>JAKSZP010016129.1:0-92280 GCA_022478985.1 Massospora cicadina | reverse complement strand
AAAACAAAAAACGGCAGTCACTATTTCCCCAAAATCCTTGCTTGGCAAACATGATAAACCAGTACATCCAACACGCCGCACTCCCAGCCACTTTTGCCGGTGGAATATGGAGTCCGCATGTATCTGGACATCCAACAAACAGCTTTATGGAAATATTTATGGGGATGTGTAAACTTTTTCCCAACCGCAGTGTACGTCACACCTCACTCCATGTCACATGGTTGTCTGGACCTAGGATTCAAAAAAAGAGGCAGCAGATGAGGCTGCCGCAGTGCGCGTAGTGATTGACCTCCCCAAAGGGCAATAGGTTGTCAAAACAAAACGCACTAGATGGACAAAATCTAACCAAATTTTCCTCACGTTTGACTTTTTGCCTACTACGGTAAAGCGTGACATTTTGGAGCAACACCTGAAAGATGGTCTTGCCATCTATGGCGAAATACAATCTTTCAAAATGCAACGCTTTACGCTGATGCCACACCTGTGCACCAGCAAAGCCATCGCAGTTCTGACCCCAACCAAGGAGATCACAAAGGACCTAACCCAAATCCTGCACTCCACTTTTATTAATATTGAAGGGCATACCACCCACCCTTTTCGGGTAACCATGGACAGCGCGCCCCCCCATCTGCACCCACTGTGACACGTTCAGCCATAAGGCACACGCATGCCCCACTAAGGAGGGCGTGACATTCCAAAGAGCACCCCTCAGCAGCTATGGCCAGCGGAGAGGCGCACTATGAACCAACTGTAAGCACCAAAGAGGCTTTTCCGTGGGGAGCACAAGGTTGCTACCTACTGTTAAAGCCTATTTCCCTGCAAGAGCGGAAGAAGGCCAAGCAGGCCTGCAGGGCTGCGGCCAAGGAAGCGGCTAAAGTCACCACCACTATCCCACACTCCCAATGCCAGGAGGACATCAAAACCTTTGTGGCAGAAGCAAGTTGGGAATCCACCAACCAATCAGATTGGGAAGCCCATGCTGATTGGGCCACCCAACCTGAGGATCCAATGGGGGACTCGATCTCACCCAATCATTGCAACCAAGCTCCAGTTGAAACCAACTTGGGGCCCATCCTATCTGAAAATTTTTTTGACCCGCTCAACGGTGCACCAAACTCATCCGCACCACAAAAAATTTGTTTGACGTTGGGGAAACAAAAAGTGAAGGCAAAAGCCAACGCGACCCTTTCTGCTAAAATCAACAAAACTACTGATAGCATTGCTGTAAACACCCACGCTGCTGTGAAGGCTCGTGGGGATCTAGAGGAGGCTAGTGGGCCTGGGTGCCCACCCCCTAGCACCTAAGGTGCAATGGGGGAAACCTTCACTTTAGGGATGTTGATTATCGCTGGACTCAAGGCCTCACTGTCTCAGGCTAGGAAGCTGAGTTTTTTACAACAAAAATTACCCGTGGATATCCTGGCCATCCAGAAGTCCCACTGTCTATGAGGTTCCAAGGTGGCTTGGAAAACCATGCTCCTCCCATCCTTATCCTTTTGGTCAGAGCACTGTGGGGTGCTAATTCAGAAAAATAATTTTTTCAACTTTTTATTGTTGGAAACCTTCCTCAATGGCCGAGTCCTCATTGTCACTTTCCCGTGAGCTGACGTGGTACATGCTATCAACAACATCTATGCCTAAATGGTGCATGAGAGCGTCAGAAATTTTTATCATCAGTCAAATCCCTCCCGCTACCCCCAGACCCTTTCGTAGTCAGTGACATGAAAGTAGGCTAAACACTCCAATGGACCGGTGGCCTTCCTCCTCCCACGCCCCCAGGGTCACGTGGAACTTCATATTCTAAAGGCCACCCTTGGGTTAATGGATGTGCTGCCATGGCGAGCCCCACTGCTTGAGAATATGATGTGCCCCCATGTCCACAACGGCCAATTAAGGTCCATGTCCCGCATTGACCTTATTCTTACACTGGCAAAATTCCAACCCCACATATCCCAATTAAAAACAACAAAAATGGAATTCTCTGACCACTGACTGGTCTTGATAACCTACCACCTACCTGTCACTGCGGCTAAGGCCCCACATTGGTGCAAAATCCGCCCCCCCTGATCTTGCATCGCCAGGATTTTCCACTTGGGTTGAATTAGCATTCTGGCAAAAGAGTTTGTTGCACCGTTTTGTGTGGACCCCATTTCCACATGGGCAACCTTCATATAAGATATCATCCGCCACTCTCACCCCTCTCCTCCAGATGCTCACAAGCAACATCGGCTGTCATTTCACGCGTTCTGGCAGAGTTGGCACACCTGGAGTCCAACATCCCAGCTAAAGGATACAGCACTGCATGGGGCTGGAAGTGGGCGGAGGCAGCCGCCTAGCTCAACGCGCTCGAAAGGCAACACAAACATCAGGTTTGTGTTCAGTACAGGACCAAACGCATCACAAAAGGTGACAAGTGCACCGCATATTTTTTTATATTTTTTTGCACCATGCCAGAGCGTGGCCTGCACACAGGTGCAAAGATCGGATGATTCCATTGCAGATACGCCAGCTGAAGTGGCAAAGAAAACACAAATTTATTACTCCAAGTTGTACCAATCTAATTCAATTCAGCCAGCTGAAGTGGCGGAATTTCTTGACCAAGACCACATCCGCACCATTTCCCAATACCCAGAAATAATGAATTTGATTACTACAAACGAATTACGGACAGCCATCTGCAGTGCACAAAACCAAAAATGCTCAGGCCCAGATGGCATTCCATATGAATTCTACAAAAAGTACTTCAAATATATATCCCCACTACTGTTGGCCTCACTTAACCAAAGCCTTGTGGAAACGCGCCTCCTGCCAGGAGGACAAGAGGCCTTCACCATCACACTCTTCAAGAAAGGGGACAAGCTAGACTTAGTCAACTGGCGCCCCATTTCTTTAACTAACACAGATACAAAAATTCTAACAAAAATTATGGCTAACCTTTTTAGGGATTGTAAGCATTCACCATCTCCCCAGAAAATTTGGTTTCATACCCAGAAGATCGATTTGGGACAACGTGCACTCTGTGGCCAACGCATGTCAGTCCACAGCCTCTGGGGCACTTGCATTCTTGGACCAACAGAAGGCCTATGATAGAGTAAACTGGGAATACCTCAGGGCTTGCCTCCATCGATTCCGCCTACCCCCTCGTTTCATCAACTGGGTAATGCTGCTCACAGAATCTGCAACAATGGCAGTGTGTGGCCCTGGATTCCTAACATAAGTAGTCCGCCATCAAAGGGGCTTGCGACAAGGGGACCCCCTTAGCCCACTTTTATACAACTTCACCCTTGACCCACTACTTCAAGTTGTGAATGCCCAACTCACTGGGGTCCATGTGCCAGGTCAAGCCCCAGTCAAGATGATGGCGTTTGCAGATGACTGTGTGGTTGGGGTGTCTAATAATAAAGATGCACGCGCACTTAAAGCTCTCATCCAGGAGTATTCCCAGGTAAGTAACGCTGCACTGAACGCCTCCAAAACCAAAATCATCCTCCTTGGTCGGTCTCAAAACTGCTGGGCCCCAGCAACCAGTGCCCAGCCCAGCCCATCTGCTCACACACGCGCTCGCCATCCCAGCTCACCCCACACCGCCCCACTAGTGCTCCCCTTCATGCCACGCCCTACCATAGGGCTGGTCCGCCATCTGGGCGTGTGGGTGGAGGCAGGCGGGTACGCATTAGCAGTAATGGAGAGTTGTATTCTAGATAACGTGACGAAGCACATTGCCTCCCTCAGTGCCCACCCTACTTCCCTTACTGACAGGGTCGTTTTGGCAAACTCTATGCTCCTCTCCAAAGTCTGGTTTGGAGCCCACGCCATCCCCTTCTCCCCAAGCTTCTTCAAATCCTTGCATGCCCTGCTGCAAGGATGGCTTTGGTCAGGCCGCCATCCACCAGTACGGTTAGAAGTCATGTTTGGCCCTTATCATCATGGTGGCATGGGCCTGCTTGACTTCAGATCCCATGCGGCCAAGATCTTGGGTACCTGGATTGCAGCCGTCACTGCCCCTATACTCCCCTCCCAACACGGGTCCCGCGCGGCCCACTCCAACTTTTCCCGCGCCTTGGGCCTCAACAATCCATCAAACCCTCACTCCCTGATAAAATACCTTGCTTCAAACCCATCAGCCACAGGTCCTCACAGTACTAAAACCCACTACAAACGAATCCTCTTCTCCATTCAGAGCGCTGAGTGGAGAATTTGTATTAGCGGACATACTACCCAAAGAGGCCGCCCCTCTCCTCAGTTCACACAAGAAGTACAGGGGCTACCCATCCATGATGACGTGATCCCCACACGGCCCCATGTCCTATCCAGGGTGGACTACCTGGACATGATGGACATCCCTTAATCCACTGAGACCCAAAAGACTATCTGGAAATACGCACACCATTCTCTGTTGCAGCCTCAAGTCCGCTCCCATGTGTGGCGCTGCCTGAGGCGGGTGTATCATACAGCTGAGCGCTCTAACGCTTTACACTCATCCTGTGTTGTGTGTGGCCAGTATGGAACGCTGTTCCACCGCCTGGAGAAGTGCCCCACCTCTAAAGTGATATGGCGCGAAGTTCAATGTCTGCTTGGCTAAAATCAAACAAATCCCTTAAATCTGTCAAGAGATATGTTTGCTTTATCAATGGCCTCCTCCCTTCCACCCTCCCTCTGTGCTCTGGTGGTTGCAATCGCCATGTGGACCATCCACACGATTGTCTTGGATGCCATCGCAGGCTCCATCCCCACCCTCCCAGAAGCTGTCCACAGATTCCGGTCTCATTTAATGGACCACTTTCAGGCGTGGATGTTTGGATCCCTCCCACCGCGCCGCTGACAGCTGGTATCCTCCTGGTTCCCAGTTTGGTTCATCAAATCAGACCCCTTCCTCCACACGTGTTCAATTGTGGCTTCGGCCCCTTCACACGTTCCCTCCCCCTCCCCATAAGTGGCGTTCCCGCTGGCAATAAGAGATAGCATCGATTCTCTGGGGTGCCTTCCCAGGTACTAAGTGTTGTCTCATTCAGGTCAATTTTGGAAGTGTCTGTCCCATGGTCAGCTTTCCCCACAATAAATTTAAAAATTTAAATTTAAATTTAATTTAAATTTAGATTTAGATTTAGATTTAGATTTAGATTTAAATTTTTAGGTCATAAGTTAAAAAAGGTATCCAACTACTGCCAGATAAAATTACAGCCATACACAAGATGTCCCCTTCAAAAAATCTAGGGGACATCCAGTTATTTTTGGGAATGCTCAGTTATTACCACCAGTATATACCTCATTTTGTGGGACTTGTAGAGCCCTTAGTCTACCTGTTACAGAAAATTTGCTTTTTCGTTGGGAGTCATCACTGAACTATAAAAACCTTATGATTGGCATTAGGTAAACTCTTGTTCTAATCCATCCCAAATTTGATAAGCTATTCATGCTTTTTACCAATTCCAGCAATTTTGCTATTGGTGCCATTCTGGCGCAACATGATAAAGTTTTGTAGACCGCCCAATCACATTTTAAGCAAGAAATTCTAAAGAAGAACAAAGATATTTTCTTATTGAGTGCTATTGTTTAGAGGCAATCTTAGCCATTAAGTATCTACATCCAATCCTTTATGAAACACTTTACTATAATAACTGATCATGCCTCCTGTGAAAATTGGTGCAGCAGTTTTGTGTTTCCAGCGCACAGGTAAAACACACCAAATACAAGGTACTGTATGAGGACAGTAACCTTGACCAAAAAGTCTAACAAAAAACCCCTTATATCAAAAATAGAGATTTTATCTAAACAAATAAAGGAGCACACTGTAGTATCAGATACTGCCAGTGGTCCAGACTTTCTGATGGTATAAGTTTAATTAGCTCTATCAACTTATAAGGAAAAGATCCCCTTAATGACAATTTTTAGATGTGCATTATCTACCAGAGATCTCATTATTGCTTTCCATGGTTACTAATGGAATTCTAGCCCTTTAGGCACTCGCTGATGCTTTAACAGGATTTTAACAATGAAGAAGTCGCAGGAGTATTAAAACCCTCTACAGCTTTTTAAAATTTACTAAGGGAAAGATAGACCACAATTAGATTTGATTTTAACAAGCTTATTATTATAAAAACTGGGGAGAAGAGATTGATCCATTGAATTAACGCCGCCTAATATATACTACTCTAAAGCTGATAGTGATTTTTGTGGGAAATAAGTTACAGAGGATAGCATAATTTAGCAAAAGTTGATTTAGCTATCAGCACTCTCAAAAATCTTTTTGCATTGATAGGACCTAATTTTAGACGTTAGGTAATTAGTGGGATGCTGCAATCATGGGGTAACATCTTAATTGAATCTCTCCAATCAGCCATATTGAAAATATACTCAGTTCAGCTGCTTACTGGAGGTCTTAGTAGATAATTGGCTGATAAAATACTTTCATCCCCTGGAACCCACCTAAGGTCTATAAAAAGGGCCATTTTTCTCTTTTGTGGTGGCTCTAATTTAAGTTAGTGCATGAGCATTCCAAGTCAGTTGGCCTATTCTACCAGGGGTGCATTGTAACCATATTAACAACATCAAGACTATCTAGCCGTACCATCTAGTACTAAAAAAAAAGACTATCTAGCCGAGAGATAGGAGTAGAATCATTACTCAAAACAGTAGTACTCCTCTGAAAGTTGGAATGGGGGATTTAGTAAATTCTTTTAAAGATATATGACACTGGAACATTCTTACTCACTAGTTATACATTCAATTGTCTGACATTACCTCCTTTATGAAAGTTGGGTGGAAAATAGGGCATGGAAACGTCCATTTACTCAATTTGATAGTAACAACAGAAGCAAGAGATTTGAAGGAATATTTTTCACCCCTCTTATAGGTGACAACGAAAGGTCTTTGTTGGGATTCCTACCTGAGTTGAAGTTGGATGAGTCAGATGATGGGAATCTAACCCAAACTGTCAAAAAACTGAAACCATTATCACGGATAATCCCTAACAGATTTTTACCCCTCTTGATATTGGGGACAATCCCCGACTAATGTGGGCAAGAAAATCTCGCCCAGAACCCCTTAATATTAGGGGTTTAAACCCAATTCATGCAGCGAGCAAATCCTACGTGACTGAAATGAATGACCTGCCACTGAATCCATGATTAGCAACAAGAATAGATCTTAGTTTTGTATACATGAAAAGACTGAGAAAAACTTCCATATAATGATGACTCTAAGCAATAAACTTTATACTGTCTTTGCCCCTTTAAGTCAAAATTGACCTACTCTAACTATTTAGGGAAAAATAATAGTTAGGACCTACGACTCCAGGGACGTTAATCTGAGAAAAGACTTTCTGGCTAAGGAAAGAAAATATGAATAATTTAGCACTCAGGAACTTTGGGTTTCCTGGACTATAAACTAAAAAGGGAAAGGTGATCTAAACCCCTTAGTCCTGACAAAACTAGTTCTCCCTTCAAGGTTTACCCTAAGTTGCGGTGCAGCTATTAATACTATGAAAGATTCAGCTTCAGAGCCTTTTTCAGATCAGGAACGCCTTAAAATCTTGGCCAAATTACCCACTATGATGCGCAGGATGGAGCAAAGACTTCTCGCCCTTGAGCACCATCAACTAGAACTTCAAGATGTGACTACTGAGCTCAAAAGCAAAATTCAGCAGTTAGCCCCTCTTGTCACCACAAAATCAGCCATTTGTGCCACCCATATTCAGGTGGATTTAATAATTAAGATATCAACGTCTTACCAAATAAAGCGGACGCCCTCCACCCTTACAAATCTTCCAGCGATATCAGTTTCTCTTTTTTGATGAAAACGCCCCCTGATGTCAAACCATGTCGTTTGGCCATCAGCCCCCCATGGCATATTCAAACCGTCGTTCAAAGAGAAGTACCTTCAGGCGAGGGAAGCATCTTCTCTTTCTTGTTTTGTTATGAAAGTGCTATGGAGGTATCCAACAACACCCATTTGCTCAAACACCTAACTAACTGTCTTAGTCGCGTAGCTCAAGACATTATGGCACCTCATCTAATGCTTTGCTGGACTTGGGATGACGCTAAGACTGCCTTGCTTTGGGAATTTGGGAGCAACCTAAATATAATCAACTAAAAGCAAACTCTATGGGTATAAGTCTTAATTGAAGAGAAACTGCCACTGAGTTTGCTCACCATATTTACCTTGAGGCTCAAATGTTGATCGCAGAAAAGCATCATACTTTAGATGATGAAACCACTGCTTCATTTTTGGCGTTTAAAAATATGCTAACATTCTACTTTATCTTAAAACGGTGAAGTATAACTGGACGTCTCTCCTCCTTATCAAGGAAGCCATTTCAGAGATTCCGGCCGACCTACTCAAACCTACTGAGACCACTCGTTTCAATAATAATAACAAGCCTGGGCTATGTACTAGAAATTACACCCCCAAGTCGCCTACCCCCAGATTATGCTGCAATATTTACAAGAGAAACAACCATACTGTAGACACTTGTCGCATTTTCCTATGCAGGTTGGCAAAAGATCAGTCAGTATAGAGCAGGAGGCTCCCTATGCTGACGACACTCAAATGCCTCGAAACCCTTGTTCTAAAACTAATTCTATTCCCAGCACCTTGGGATGTTTTGTGTTAGCTGCCATGGTAGAAAGAAATGTACCTCTTTCTATCCAAGGAAATTTAGATCTTCAGCTTTCTTATTTATATTTTGGGCAATTACCCCAGCAAATCTTGGAGGTCAATTCCTCTATGAAAAGACAATCACTGGCATATAAAACCTTCAAAAGTATTGAACAGCCCCAAGTGTGGCCGAAGAAAAATCTCACACTTGTTTCACTGCAAATTCCTAATGACAGTCTACTATCCGTTACTTCCCAGTTCAGATCTTCAGTGGTGCGGGTAGAGGTAGTTTTTCATAAGGTCAAAGTACTGGCAATAATTGATACTGGCTCACCACTTAACGTTATATCTTCTCAACTTATCCAAAAGATAAAAATGGACCCAGACTTGTTTCATGAAGCTGAGTATGAATTGGCAGGTAGTCAGTCTACTAAGGCGATTGGGGCATATTCTGCATTGACCCTCCAATATGAGAACCTTTTCATTACTGCCCCCGTTATCACATTAGAAAATGATAACTACAAGTATTTGATGAGTTCCAACTGAAGTGAGAGTTTAACTGTATTATTAACCATAAGGAAAAATACCTCTCACTAATAGGGTATCAGATCCCGTTAATACTTGACCTCCTAGTTAAAAGTAAAGGAGCCCCAAAAAACGAACATGGCTCCTCAAAATATCAATCCTTTATTTTTAAAAGTTGATTATCAGGTCTTAGTAAAAGAACCAAGTTACCATCTGAGGCGGTAGACGCCAAAGCTGGTATCCTTCTGTATGCCCCATTCAATTTCATTACCTCTGACTCTCAAGTCATTGTGGATACGGTGATCAAGATCTTCACCTCTCCAAATCAAGTTTTAGAGCTAAGTGAACACCCAAACCTATCTTCAAAGAAGCGTTGACCTGCCCAGGGAATTTTGAATCCTGCCTATGGGAAATCTAACGGATTAAACTCTCCAAGTCGCTCAGTAAGCCATTATTGCTTATGCAAATCTATGCCCCATTGAAAATATCGCCGATGTGAGTTGTTTCAGCTCTTTAAAAATTTAGGGTTTGACCCCCTACCCACCATAGCTCTGGTTGAAAGTAGGTGTGGAGACAATTACACCCCTAATGAACGCCAGAACATCAAAGCCTCCTTGAGGAGTATTATAATTGCTTTTCCTTGGGACCAAGTGATTATAGAAAAATGTCCAGGGTAATTAACCAAATTGAGATGAGGCTCACCTGCCATTAAAATCTTGGCCATACAGTAAAACTAAAGTCAAGGAAGCTCAAGTGGCCCTAGAGCTACAGCAACTGTTAGAAGCTGGGTTATCTGTGCCTTATAAAAGCCCATGGGCTTCCCCACTCTTATTAATTTTGAAAAATGATAGTGGCCACCGTGTTGTCATGGATTATTTCCGCCTCAATTCAATTTACAAGAAAAGATAGCTATCCATTGCCGCATATAGATGACTCCTTACACTTGATGTCAGGTTCCCACTGTTTTTTGGCTATGGATCTCGCTAGCAGGTTCTGGTAAGTCAATTTATTGCCTGAGGATCAGGAAGATGCACCCTCATCTCAAGTGAAGAATTGTTTAAAATCACTCAAATGCCGCAGGGGTTATGTAACGCCCCTGCTATCTTCCAACGCGCCACGGGCAGACTTTTAGGTGACTAAAATGTTCTTGTGTGTGAGTTTATCTTGACAATATTACCATTTTTTGATAACCTTTACCAAACACATGGATCATCTCAAGCAAGTTTTCCAGTGGTTACAGCAAACTTCACTAAAACTAAACCCATCAAAATACTTTTTTTCAGAATGAAATGCATTTTTTAGGTCATAAGGTAGGGAAAGCCGTAATGCCACTATGGACAACAAGGTCCTGGCCATTTTTAAAAAGCACTCCTAAATCCATATGATACGTATAAGTTTTTATTTGGGGATGGTGGGATATTATCGCCAGTTTATCCCCCACTTTGACAACAGCTCCGAGCCTCTTGTATATTTATTAAAGAAAGGGATACCCTTCCAGTGGAAAGAAGAGCAACAGCAGGCATTTGACCTATTATGCATCTCTCTCTCCCACTTTATAGTACTTATACATTCTAATTTTGACAAAGTTTTCACCTCTTTACTGATGCTAGCAATATAGTCATTGGAGCGATACTATTACAGATGGCAAAAACTTAGTAAATCAGCCTATCGCCTACTATAGCAAACCCCAAACAGAGCTTAAAGCAACTATAGCAATATAGAATACAAATGCTTGGCAGTACTACTGGTTATTAGGCATCTCCGACCTTATCTATATGGGAAACACTTCACCATAATCACTGATCATGCTTCCTTGCTATGACAACAGCAAATGAAGGACCCTGATGGGAGGTTAGCCCGCTGGGCGTTAAAACTTCAAAATTATGACTTTTCTATTATTCATCAACTAGGGTTAATACACCAAAACGTGGATTGCCTATCCCAGCTTCCCATATTAGCTTAGTTGACCATAAAAGGATCAACTGTACAACCTCTTAAATAAATCGTAATTATAGAAAGATAACTCTCTGACTCTTCAAAAGGAATTAGAAAAAAATTGGCAAATCTTCAAGTCAAAAACGGCCAACTGTACAAACTCGTGTACCAAAAGAAGTTGTCCTACATAAGACCTTTGGCTTGAACTGACATCATATTGGAGGGACATTGGCAGGTTGGCCATGAGGGGAATTAGGAAAGCTTACCAGTGGCTCAAGACTCAATGCTACTAAGAAGTAATGCTTGTTTTAATCTAGGATGTATTAGAGTCCTGCATGGTATGTAATAATCAAGCTAGACCTAATATCCAATCTCAACATCTGGTGGTTTTCCCTGTGAACCATTCCATACCATTAGCATTTATGTTTTGGGACCTCTCTCATAAAACTCTAATGGTCATCAGTTCCTCTTCCTAGAAGTGGATCATTTAACTAAGTGGATCAAAGCTGTATCACTACCCTCTGCTTCAGAAAAAGCTACTGCCACATTTTTATATAATTAGATTATAGCCCAGCATGGGAGCCCTAACATAATTCTTTCTTTTAACATACAAAACATCCGATCCTTGCTGGTGGAAGGTTTAGCTAAACTGATGGGATCCACTCATGTATTTTTTCCACTCCCTACCATCCTGCAAAAAATGGAATGGTAGAGTGGGCAAATGATACTCTAACTGCAACTCTCCGGAAAATGACTATGACTGACCCCCTTCATTGGGTCCATATTTGCCTAATGCAATTCTGGCCTATAGGATCACCTATCATCAATTAATTAAGATTTCGCCCTTCCAAGAATTGTACGGGAGAAATTCCCAGCTGCCTTCTAAAGTGCAGGCTTTGACTGACCAAGCCTCCTGAAGCCCCTGAAGTCTCTATGCAAAGTATTGCAATGAAATTATTTGACTTCAGGATCTGGTTTCTGAGAACTTATCTGCTACCAATACTAGAGAAACAAATTGGAATAATGACAAACATGAAACTCTGCACACCTTCCAACTGGGTGTCCTAGTCCATTTCTATCACCATCAGCTGGGAGGTCATGATAAAAAATTGGGCACCAACTGGTTAGGGGCCCTACAAAGTCATTTATAAGTGGGGCAATAAACAATTGTAGAAGTTGTTCATGATACCATGGTCAATCGTATACATAGTCACTTTCTCCATCCGTTTTCCCCCCTGTGCCAAGATCTAGAGGGGGGCGTTGTTGGGATTCCTGCCTGAATCAATGATTCAAATGAGGTAGATGATGGAATCAAACCTGAGCCATCAAATATCTGAAACTAGTATTGGGGATAATCCCTGACAAACTTCAAGACCTATCAATTTTGGGGACAATCCCCAACTAATACAGTCAAATATTAATCGCTCAAAACCTCCTAATCTTAGGGTCCAAACCTAAGCTATGCGGTGAGCAAATCCTATTTGACTGAGTTACTAAGCTTGCTACAGAACCCCCAATTTGTAAAAATTATAGATCTTAGCTTGGACCGCTTGGAATTAGGTTAGGTAACCTTCATGATCTCCCTAGTAATTAGGATTCTAAGCAAATAGATACTAAACTTTATTCGCCCTTTTTTAAGTAAAAGTTTGGATAACTTACATTTAGGAATTACCACTCCAGACGTAGTATCTGGATAATGTTTTTTCAACCAAGAAAAGCAATAAAGTATATTCCAACACCCAGGAGCTTCAGGTCCTATGGCCTTAATAAATTAAGGGATACATAGTATCACACCCATGGTCCCAACAGTAATTTTGCTCAGCCTTAAATAGGGTCTTGTTATAGTAGGACACAGGATAGTCAATTTTACCTTCGTTATACTGAGACAGAATAGCCCCAATGGCCACATTACTCTAGCAGTATGAAGGATTAAAGGCTTATCAAAGCTAGGATCGATCAAAACATGTGTTTTGATAATGCAGTTTGAAGCAAATTGAAGGATTGCTCCTGAGCAGATCCTCACTTAAATGGTACCCCTTTTTGTAATGATATAACAAAGGTCAACCAAATAAGAAAACTTAGTTATAAATCGTTGGTACTACCCAACCATCCCTAAGAAAACCTGTATATCATGCAAAGAGGCCAGCGGAAAAAATTCAGCTAATGACCTTAATTTTGTCTGGTAGGAAATTAATCCTCTTATCTGAAACCTTGTGTCCTAAAAACTCCATTTCATTTTGAAAGAAGGAACATTTGAAAGGTTTGAGATTTAACAAATAATTCCAAATTCGGCTAAAGCTTCTCATAAATGGTCCAAATGCTTGGTAAAAGTCTTTGAGAACATGGTAATGTCATCTAAATACACTAAGACGCAGGTCAGCTTTGAGTCTAGGAGCATTTCATCCATGGCCCTTTGAAAATAAGGCCAGAGCATTTCTTAACCCTTGAGGCATATGGGTCAGTTCATACAAGCCCCATTAGAAATTAAAGCACATTTGGCCCAGTCTTTAGGGGCCAACTCAAATTGCCAATAACCACTGGATAAATCCATCTCAGAAAAACAGATGGAGCCAGCAAGCAGACGGTGGGATCAATAATCCTTGGTAAAGGATAACTATTTTAATGAAAGATTGCATTTAACATATGATAATCCATAACCACCCAGTGAAAGACATCTTTCTTATTCACCAATAACAACATAAGAGGCCCAGGGACTATTGGAATGTTTTAATAATCCATCTTCCAATTATTGATATAAATCATTGGTAACCTGCGCCTTTTCAATCTTTGACTTCCGATAGGGCTTAGCCCAAATAGGAGGATTCTTCCCAGTTTTAATGGTATGCATCACTCCATTCATTTTACCAATATTGTAGGTATGCTTTATGAAAATATCTGATTTTTTTGACTAATTATAGCACTAGTTTTTTCTGGTTGGTAGTAAGATGGTTCCCAATTTCAGGATCTACAGTAAGGATGTCCTGATGGGATTACAGCTTAAAATCTTGTAGAAACCTAAAAGTCTAAACATCATAAATCCGAAAATGAGGTCATGCTTTAACATAGGCTATTGGAGTCTTTCCAATCCACAGTTTTCAGCTCATTAGTAAGGTTCACCAAAAATGGGTAGCATTCCAGAATAAGTGTAAACCAACACCCCTGGATAAGGCAAAATCTCCTTAACAGAGTGGTTTATAACACCCTAGATCCGGAATAAATGACCCCTGAGGATAGCGAAGTGTAAAAAGGTATTAACAATATTCAGAGATTTCAGAGAATAATAAGGTATCAGGATAGAAAATGAGCATACCTTCTTTGATGTCAGCCATTTTGGGTATAAGTTTAAATTTAGGTCCTTCAACATGATACTGGAGTAAAAAGGACCTGTTTGACCCTCCAACAAACAAACATGACACTTGGTAGGTTGAAAAGGTCAATCTCAAACAAAGGTAACGGGACTGGATACCCCAAAAGGGATAGAAAAAAATTGAGATAGATAATACCATCAATTTCTGCAAAAATTGGGGTCCCCTAAAGAAGGTCATAACTTAATTTTATCCAAAACAATTGCATTTACCATAGAAGTTAACTTCTCAATCTTCAAGGGAAATGACAAAAAAGCACCAATTGACCGCGTACTCTGGTGCCTAGCAGTCCCACACTCCTCAAAATAAAAAAATTCAGGCTTAGGTTTAATCCACTTAGTCATTTTAGAAGAGACTACATTTATGGGGGAGTTAGTATCAATGATGGCCCTAGCAGGGACTTGGTTTACCCAAAGACTCATTTGAGTAATCATACTTCCAAATTGGGAAGGTAACGTAAACAAAGATGATGTCAGACATTTGCCTTCTCAGTTGCATAATAAGAATGTTTTGGGTCAAAATCAGCCAAAAGGGGGAAATGTTGGCCATTTATGAGTTTGTGATGATCCTAAGAGCAATTTTATTAATGATAATGAGGATATTGGCCAAAAGACCCTGGTCAATTCTTGGTGGAACCCCGCAACTTGGGTAACACCATTTCAAATACTACATGGGCAATAAATACAATATTGAGTTTTCATATTACTCTAACCATGCAATGGACCCTGGGGCGTCCATCGGATGGTACTCCCCCAGTCACAACCAGGTCTCTTCAAACAACGATGTGGGGGACACCCCTTTTATAGGCGTGGCAGGCGTCCCCCAAGGTACAGTATTTTTCTCAAATGGGGATTGTAAAAAATATATTAAGTCATTACCCCCATGGTTACGTCTTGCCCCAGAAATGATACCCCATCCATCATTCAGCCTAAGTGAAGCAAGTTTTTCAAGCTTCAATAGGCTTAATGGTCATTTTTTTGGACTGCAACAAGCTGTTCCAAACTTATTCTTAAATCCCTTTGACCCTTGTTACAGTTTAAATACAGATTGGTTGGATATTGAGAGGGATTGTTTTTTCCTTTCTTTCCCCGTGCTGCTAATAAAACATCATAAAACCCAAGTTTTTTAAGTAGTGCTTAATTTTTAAATTTTATTAACTCTTTTATTTGGGATCTAGCGGTGTAAGCACCAGTGAGCATAAATAAGCTGAATTCCTGCGATGGCAATTCATAAGAGAAAGAATGTTCATTTTTATTATACTCAGCTGAGATATGGTCACCCTGGTTTATACCCAAATCATTATTAAAATGATATATCTTACCATCTAGTACTAAAAAAAATGATATATCTTATTAAATTCTCCTTCCTTTTTCTTATCATCCACTTTAATATTAAAACAGCTGTCTTCGATATGGAAGTATTGGTGACCATAGTTACATTGAATAGCCCAAGAGTTTTCAGATATGGCATATACTTTTGAGCGACTTGGTTATGGAGAAAAAGAGATACAGGCTTTTTGGTGAACTGAAATGGCAGTTCTAACAAAGCCTCATTAATGTCCAAAATACATCAGAAGTTTTACTTTTACACTAATATGATAGACTTGCAACTGTGTTTGGGAAGTTAAGGAAGACATAACAGCGGTAATAGCATTTTCAAGATTTAACTGACCACAGGCAAACATGGTCTGCACCTCTCAATAGAAGTGGTGTGCGAAATCCCTGATGGATTCTTTTTGTAGAGGCTGTATTCCCGTAAATGCCTGCTTTTGAGAGTATAATGTCTGCTCACTCCCAAATTCCTATAACAGAGCCTCTTTAACTTGGGATTAAGTGTTGTAAGTCATCAGATGGGGAACCATAATGTCCTGAGCCTACTTGGTAAGACAATTGGGCTTTTAATTCATTTTTTGAAAGTCTGTTGCCTTCCTCAGAGCCTTCTTGTATAAGTAAAGGAAAGAAATGATACTCCCCTCTCCAGGAGGGTAACTTATCCTTAATATTGGTTTAAAACTTATAGGGGCAAACACCGCTAAGACATGAGTCCCAGGCTAGTCAAGTTGGGTGGATAAATAAGAAGTTGAGTCAGAAGCATAAGAAAAAAATTGTGAGTGCATATCAGCAACCTCAGAGCAAATCTCATTAATCCATTAGTTTATCTTCAAAAGGCCCATTTTGTCCTCTATTTTTGGGTTAATTTTATAATTTGTTCTTGCTGCACCTAAAAACTAAACTCCAAGAAATTAACCCTAGTTTGAAGCAGATTCTCCTTAGATTAGCATGTTTGTAGTAAAACATCAGTATCCTTAGCCCTTTTCTTCTAGGTAATTCAGCTCGTCAGCTAAGGATTGGGGAGCCAAGTGGGGGTCAATAGGAGTTCCATCAAGAGTTAAGTTACAAACCTGGGTTACTTTGTAAAATTGCACTTGTAACCGTTCAATCATCTCAGAGAGGGAACTGATATTATACTCAGACGAACTACCAGATCCTTCAGGCCTGGCAAATTGAAGGAGTACTGGAGGCCCAGGAGGACCAACAACACCCAGGGGTCTGGGAGGTCTGAGTGGTCCTACTGAACCAGGAGGTCCAACTGGCCTGAGGGGTCTGACAATTCCAGAAGATCCCGTGGGTCCTCTAGGTCCCATAGGCCCACTGGGACCAATAGGTTCAGGGGGCCCACTGATCCAGGAGGACCTGGTACCCTAGGTGGGCCCATAACTCTGGGGCTCCCTCCATATTGTGGACTCAAATTTTTAAAGACAGAGAATATCTGCTCCAATTGGATGAGGCTATTTCTAATTTCCTCTTCCACCACCTGACTTTGGCTCAAAAAGCGAGTAAGATTATCTCTCCACTCAACTTGTATTTTCCAGAATCATTCCACCAACTGGAAGTAAATGAATCTAGATACTTTGTGATCAAGTTGGGTGATTTGCTTCTGTAAACCATTAATGAGATTACAATTATTAATATTTGCGTCACGATTATCCTGACTGAACTAAGAAGCAGAGTTGAAGAACTTAGAGACAAGATTGTTTAAAGATTGAAGTTCTCCTAAAAGATTGAATATTCTTTATTGATGTATTCCCACTATTTTCACAAGTGGTACAACGCGAAATGCTTAACTGACGTAAATAAGGCCCAGTACTAACCCTGGGCAACTGAGAAGTTTGATATAAATTTCTCATGGTAGAAAGCATAGCACTGGCCTGAGACTGAATAGAATGGACTCCAGGAAAAAGGACCCCATCAAGTAATTGCTTGATGTTTCTCGTAAGGTTTTAGTTGTGTCTGAAAAGTTGTATTAAAACTTAGGCTGGGGCCATTAAGCTTTGAATTGGCACGGAATTCCAACGTAGATGGCGCCTTAGGGTATTTTAGTCATTAGGGAAAGAACCCAGTGCAAAATACTGTCCTGATCATGGTTTTGATACTCTTTGGGCAAAAAATGAGAATCTATTGTAGTGATCACGTTTTCACTGGTGTGTAACTCAAAATGGCCCTGTAGTGAGCACCACCATTTAGGTTTCAAGCTACGCTTCAAAAATGACAAGTATTCTCTTAAAGTTACTTTTGTGAACTCTCCAAATATAAAAGTTGTAGAAATATAAAATAGTTACTAATCTTCAAAAAAATCTAATTTTCTATTTTCAGAAAGATTTAACAATTATAGGTTTTGTAGAGTCTCTCCTTTGATAAGATCTATTCAATCTCTGAGATATTGAATCTTCTAAGGATTGATTGATCAGAATAAACAAGATCATATTAAGAAGACTTGATGAAAATAAATTCACTAACCTCTCCCTTAGCAACTGGCAAAGGAATATCTAGGGTAATCAATTCAGGGATAGAAGAAGTCATCAAAATCCTGACAGGGGACATGAACATTAATATCTAATAAATGCCCATAATCTATGCAGGGGGCGCAACGTACCATCAGCCTTCTGAGTGAAAAATATGATGGAAGCAATTGAAGAGGTGGCCTTGAATGCTAGCCCTTTACAAGCATGTCATTTAACCACACTATAGGGCCTTGTCTTCCTGTTCTGTATAAGGGTACAGAGGACAGTTGGTGTTGATCATATTTACTATCAGGCGGAAGGACAGGGCATACTTGGAGTGGAAGGGACAGCAGGTGGCTTCTTCTATATCTCAAATTTCATGGTACTGAGCTAAGCTGGAAAGGAAATCTGCCATCAGCTCTGTTGGGGAAGGGTTGAAACAATTGAGCTTACTGTCCTCAGCAGGAAAAGAAGTTTTATTAAGCAGAAATTCTCCCTGCAAGTGCAGATTTGTAATTGGCAAAAACATTGAGCTCCAGTAAAATTTAAACTTGCTGCTGCCACCCCACTCCAAGGATAACGGGGAACAACAAATCTGGCACAGTGGTGAACAGATCACAGAAACCATACCTATGCACCAAAAATGGTATGTGCATCTATGCATAGCATGTTATTAAAGCCAATGACACACTCAAAACTCTAAACCCTATGTCAAGATTCAGATCCAAATTTTGGGTGATCTGCAAGCTCATAAAGTTCCCAGCTGCTCCTGTGTTCAAAAAAGTCTCTATAGATACCATTTGGGAATCCAGCTGGACCTTCACAGTAACAGAAATTAACTTGTTTTTGGTCATTAGCAACCCTGTGAGACATAACTGGGAGGACAAAAGTATTCACTGGACTATTGCAGGTCACCCTCAGGAGAAAAACTATGGTATCATCTATCTGAACAAACCCTACATCAACCAATTTTTTCATGGATTACAGTGGCAGCAGTGGATTCACATACAATGGCTCCCCTGAAGCATCCGGATCAACTTCTCAAATGTTCACACCCCAGGCATATTACATCAGGTCAGGGAGGCGGGGACATGACCGCAGGGATGAACAACACCCCACGCTTTAAATATGTCCAAGCTGGCCTGGGCGTGGAGAGCAATAAGGACCCAACTATTTTAACTGCAGTTTAGAAAGAACCCTCATTGGTGGCTGGATTAGAAGGTACTCCTTAACTTCAGTGAAAAACTATGATCCAGACAATGGTTTTTCTGTTCGTGACACAAAAAATAAAGCAGCACCCCTCTTACAGAGAAGGGATGAGAAGGACCTAAATTAGGGTCACTCCATTATACTATGAAGCGTGCTGATAATAATATGACTGTCATTAAATGTTAAGGTGAGACGATGCCTAGAACCCCAGCCAGAATACCTCAGGTACAGTCATCTATATTGATGAATGGGAAAAGCAGAAGGCAACCGCAAGGAAAAGCCAGGGATTTCCAAAATTGAAAATCATTGTCATTAACATCTAGCGGAACTCTTATACTTACAAATAAATTTGGATCATTTTTTTAGAATTGTTATAAAGCAAAATGGTGGAAAGGGAGAAAATGGAGTGTCAGTAATACCTGTTAGCACGCTGCCCTATATGTTTGCTGAATGGGGAAATGAGACTAAGCGCATTACTGTCAAAATTTCTTGAAATCTAATTCTGGTAATCAACACCTAAGTAATTGCTGGTCCTTACTTGGAACTGAACTGCCTGGTCACATTACTATCAATTTTGCCAGCAAGAAGTTTTTTCACCACAATCACACCTGGCATTACAGCAACAATTCCTTCTTGAAAGCAGGTTGTAGCCTATAGCCAGGCCACATATGGCCAGTTCCATTTAGTGAGTAAAGGGTTTGTCACGCCTGTACCTTTCAGTGATAGGCTCAATGATATTATAGGAGGTGGGGAAGAGATGATATATTTTTGAGTCTGATAATGACTCAATCGATTTATCATTATCAAATACCAATTTACTGTTTCCAGAAGAACTTAAACTGGTGGAGGGAACACTTGGAGACACATGCTACTCACCTTCCACTGGCAATGGCTTCTAACCATGACCACCTCCTGACACACCTTCTAAACTTTACCAACCAATTCTTGGGTGGTAAGCAAAAGCAGAATAAGTGTGATTTGCAGGGGTATGCCATTACCTACCTCTCATCCACCATGTGATCTAAATCATCCAGGGTGACAAGATGGATGGCTGCTGACTTCTTCCCCTTTTTTGTCCAGGATGGATAATTTTCTTAACCTAGCCACATGGGTTGTTCCCCAAGGCTTAAAATGACTATCTATTGAGGTGTGGTTGGCTTCCATAGTCAGATATTAATTTATCCTCTCCTTAGGAGTGGCCACGTATTAGCATAGTAAAGTTAATAGACGTGTTAATAGGTTTAAGTAAAAATTGAGGAATATTGAATTATCTTATATATACGAAAAGATTAATTCAAATTATATATATCAGTGTGATTATCTAATTATTATAAAAGTTAACTATATAGTCTATTATAAATAAATTGTTTTGTTAAAAATTAGGAATGTATATAGCTTCTTTTTCCTGACTTAAAATTTTAGGCTCATCCGTTCTGCTTAGAGAATCTCTAACATAAAGTTCTTAAAATATTTAGTGCAAACATCTAAAATCTATCTAGGTGGTGTATTTTATAAAGTATATAATTTATAGTATAATGAATTGCTGCAATCGGTGAAATTACTTAATATCTAATTTGTCTAGCCCATCCTTAGTCACTGATTAAGGAAATTTTATATAGTTTTTTGTTGGTTTAAATACTATATTTATGCCTAGATTCACACTCAGCTATATATAGTCTCTTCTATAATTCATGTAAATATTGATGGATCTATTATCGCCTTAAAGTAAATGTTAAGTCTAAACACAAAAATTGCATCCTTTTGTTATAGCTGCTTTTTCAAGGCGAATTTAAGTATTTATATACCAATCACTATAATTTTATACAAACAAGTTAAATTATAGTATAGCTTAGTCATCAGGTCACATGTCACTTTAGATTTAGTATAGCTTAATTACCTCATACATTCAGTTAACAGCTAAATATAGGTACCTTTTATAAGGTACATAATTAAAATATGAATTTATAAATCTTTAATCTTTCTAGCAGTCACATCTGTCACCATAAATAAGATGGTTTAGATAAGCCATGGCTGGTGGTATGATCTACAAATTATCTAATGAAATTTTAACATTAGGTTTCAGAGCCTCTGCCTTAATCCTATGATTGTAGCCACTATAATATTTTTATATACAATTTGCACAATAACTATATCATTAAGTAATAGAAATTTTGCAGTTAAAAATAAGTTAGTATTATGTCAATAAAGATGCAAAAAATATCAATTTACCACTAAATACACTTTACTGAGAACTTTAAGCTACAAATTATGTATAGTTCTTCAGTATAGTTTTAAAAGAAATTAGACTTTTATATATCATATGATATAGTAATTCCCTTACCTTAATAAAGTTTGGGTTGGCCTATACTAGAAATTATTGTTGATTTCTACAAGTTTGTATTTAATTATAAAGGTATAATAAGTTTCTATAAGTTAATCAGCAAAATGTCTGAGATTAATAGAAAGCCAATAAGAGACTGAGAATTGGTCACATGGGTATATCAAAAGCTATTGAATTTCTCAGAAGTTTGGGGTACTAAAGATATTGTAAACTTAGTGATAAGTTTAAAAGACTTAGATAATGTAACTACAGCTTTATAACTTAGCAAAGGCCCATAGTAAGTCAGAGGGCTCAAGTGGAAAAAGCCGCGGATCGTGTGGTGAAACTCTAGAAGTGGAAGAGAAGTAAAGGAAGAAATATAGTTTTTACAGATTTCGAGCTGGAGGAAGGTTTGATTTATATGCATATGGCATTATTGGAGTACCTAAAGAGATATATAATGGTGATGACTGGAGGGCAGATTATGTAATGAATGTGAGAAAGATAAAATTAACCAGTTAGTACCAGGTGCTTAAATCTTTGTAGTACTGTAGTAAAACATTACCAAAAAGAGAATATGGACCATCAAAAAAACTATAAGATTTATGAGGATGCAAGATGTTGCAGATTATTGTCTAAGATTTAGTTTTAAGCTTTTTTATAGATAGTATAAAGCTTTGTTAAGTTTGTAAAAAATAGTAGAAAGTCATAAGAGAAAGTGTGGAATATGCTATATGTAGGAATAAAAACAAATTTGCTTGAGATGTCAAGTTTACAAGAAATGTAAAATCATAGAAAACTATAGTATATGCCCAAGAAACTTCCTCATAGAGAGTTTCTTCCTTGTAGAGAAATATAGCTTTCAAATTTGCCCGGATTGAGGTTCTAAAATAAACATAATTTTTTATGAAGGTAGGTTTAATTTTTTTATGCAGCTAAAAATATAAGGATAGACTTAACTTGAGGGTTAGCTATTACATAAATTGCTAATTTGTTAAATCTAGGGATCTTAGATATAAAATTCAATACATCTACTATCTCTTGAATGCCAGATTATGGTTCACGTTTTCAGTCTGGACAGATCAGACTATTTTTTCCTTGTGGGAAATGCTTATTTGTCTTTTTATTCTTACTTTAATAGGGGCAAATGTAACTTTAGGAACTGCCATTTTCCAAGAAAAAATTATCCTTATGCCCACTTCTTTGATGTTTGCTTAATTATAAAAGAGAATAGAGTACTGATCAGAAGTGAGTATAATAGAAAGTAATTTACCTAGCGCTCATCTAGCGCATATTTTAAGTAATTTCAGAGGACAGGAAAAAACCAAAATCATAAAAAATATTTATCTTACACAGTTTTGTATTGTTTTAGTTCACTAGCTCAAGTGAATAATTTTATACTATTAAAGCCTTTATATAGAGGTCTTCAAATATTTAGATATATGTGATTTTGTAAAACAGAATTCAATTTTTTGTTTAACAGAAGAAACAAATTAAGTAGTAAACTAAAATTAGAATATTTAATTCCTTTAACTTAAAGAATTATATATAATTATTACACAAAAGTCTATGATTCAATTATTAACTCAAACTTAATACCAACAATAGTAGAGTAAAGGTTACTAAGATTTTTAATATACCAAATTGGGCTAGCAGAAATTCTCTGCAAAGGTAAAAGATAGTCATTGGAGTATGAAACTAATGATAAGATTGTCAAAATAACCAGATGGTTTCCTTCCGCTATGCAAAATAATAGAATAAATTAGTTTCAGTATTGGTAGTTGAGCAATTACATAGGCCTCTTCCAGATCTGGTTGTTTCAGGGAGCATTTCAGGTAAAATAGGTATAATTTAATTACCAGTGACTAGAAGCCAAAGTACCAAATGTAGGTGTTATATTAAGTTCCTGATGGTTGTGGTGGATTAAGTGCTGAAGGTTAATAATGAAGAATGTAGCGATATGGTTACAATTTCACTGATATTGCACCAAGCAAATAATGAGTAAGTTTACCTGCTTTGTAGAAGTCTTAGAAGCGACTACAGCAAGAAAGAGAGATAACAGTAGTGATAAAGAATGGAAAGTCACTTTTAGTTAGTAAGCTGCAGTGGACTCTGTAGTGCAAATATAACAATGGATGTAGATCACTTAAGTTTTGCAGTACAAAGTTTCTTTTAATAGTAAAGTGGTTTCCCAGAAGCTCTTGGATTTTAGTTTATATACTTTTACTATCTTTGCTTGTGGAGCGACAATCTCCATATCATCCTCCCGTTGTATCAGTGGGTTTGACCTCTATGCAACAGTCTGCCAGATCTCACCTAATCTGCCAGAAAATCAACAGTGGTGCTCAATACAGGGGTCCCACTGATTCAACTCTCTATCTTGAATACCTATAACCATGATCAAATCTAATCATTTTTGCAAAGACCTTATGGTTTTCAAGATAAATATAGTGGCGACCCTATGGAATTTTCCAAAGAGGAACCAGCCCTGTTCACTGTGACTAAGCCAGCTGACCTCTGTTACTACCAATGGAGTTGCTGTTATCCGCCTGTATAGCCCTCAAGTCAGAACAGCATTGACGCTCCATGGATTTTAAAGCCACATAGCTTCACAGTACTATGGAGTGGCTCCTTTGGGGTAACTTCTTTATTACAGGGACCCTATAAAAACTTTATGAGTATGTTCTTTAATTAGTACAATCAGGCCCTGTGCTACAAATTGTATATGTCCTATTTGAATGTGATGACCTCAGCCTGACGCGCTGTCTTGACTCTCACGGCCCAGTAGAATATCTTGTTGCATATGTACAACCATCTATTTGGCAGCTTCTGAGAGTCCTAGCTTGACACAACATTGAAATTGGGGACATAGTGTGGTTCACTCCAGTGCAACAAAAAATAATTAGTTGTTTAAATTCCTTAAACAGACTTTCACGGAGATGAGGGAGCGCTTGGTTAAGTACTTACCCATGTTGCCAACGCTCATGGTCAGATAGATCAACTTGTACCACATTTAACCAGGAGCTACCATGAGTTATGGGTGAGCTGCTGAATCGGAGAGGACTCACACTTAACTGAATTAGGAACGTGTCTACCTTGAGAGGGACACTAAACGTTTTAGGCAGGAAATTATTAAATGGGCGTTGGGTATCAACTCTGCCATGGATCACAGTAGGGACCGCATTACTTTGTTGAAGCAGCGTATAACTGAGTAAGCTAACTCCGTCGCCATAGGTGTTAGTCAGTTGAGAAGTGAGTGGATCAACCACCATGCCACCAAAATTTTGGTAATTCGTTTCTTGGTTTCGCCAAATATGATCTGTTGTTGAGATTGGATAGCTCACCTCAAGGTCTTTAACAGTGCCAATCAAGGATGGCCTGTGACCCTCCATTTGTGGAATTGGTGAAATACGCCGATCTTTAGGTCAGTTTGGAAAGTCTTTGATAATCAAATGAGGAGCTCCTTAGAGAATGAGCTGCATTAGCAAGCCATTTAGATGATACCTACCATCAAACTAATAACAGAGGTTGTCAGAGTTCTAGATTGTAAGGAACTCTATAGGATGTTATTAAGCGTCCTCACACTCTATAGTGAAAGCTGGCCACAGAGAGGGAATATTCTAGGATCTACAAAGAGAGGTCAACGAACTTAGACCGGATGTCAAAAAAGGCGCAGTCAGTGTGGATCAGTTAAAGTAGAGCATATTTTGGAGGAGTTTTTTGCAGACCAGCTGTGTGAAGGGAGTCAGTCTGCGGCTAGTCTTGATTCAGGAGATGAGTATTATGAGTCTGCGAGTGAGATACCCCCGGTTGTTGTCATTATTCGGGCTGAAGATGCCATCACTCCCCAAAAGACCCCAACGGCCACAAGTTCAGTTCCCTACTCTACCTATGGTCCACATGTTGGGGGTACGGTTACTAGGCCAGAGACAGGCCAGTTCACTTCCCAGAACTGCAGCCTGGATCATGGAAAGAATGTGCATATCAAAAAGGTTGCTCTCATTTAACTGAGGGTGAAATGTGCACGGGCACTTCAAGTGGTTTGATTTGCGGTTAAAGGAGAATTGAATTGCCATAATGTGAAGTTGCTAATCTCCACTATGGATGTTAAAAGCGCTGACCTGGTCAATTGTTACCTGGCGGATAGCTCTGTGATCTACCAAGAGGTCAAGGATACAGTGCTCCGTTTGGTTGGTGGGTTAGAAAGATGGCACGACGGTAAGCAGACTTCCAGACTATTGGGTTTCAACGAAACAAAACCCTTTTGATATTTGCTGACTGCTTCACCATGGAATCACATGTACTAGTAGGGATGGGAGTGCTGTCAGAGGAGATGTTAGTAGACTATGCCCGCCACTGTGAAACCCCATTGGGAGCTCTACAACGTGATGGCTCCAGTTCTCCAGGAGGATATTCCCCTACTGCAGATCGTCAACTACCTGTGGCGCTTTTCCGCCACATTTAACCCACCCAATGGGGACTGGAAACCGTCAGTGGCTGCCGCAGGAGGTTCATCTGTGAGTGGCCAGCATCTCCTGACTTATACTCCCCAGAAAGCCCTCAGCCAAGTTACCATCTGCCACCCAACCCGTGACCAACTCAGGATTATTTAATCCATCCCCAGCTATTTTTAGTGCTTCAGGCTACCTCCATACAGCTTATAACCATTGAGTTTGGTTTAATGACGTTTGGAAATGAGATCCTTCTGTAATGACTTGCTTTGAGTGGAGTCAGCAAGAGCATTACACTGCAAGCTTCCCTGCAAGGTAGAACGTCCATACAGTTTGAGAATTTGGGTGAGCATGGAAAAGAACAAGCGGATTATAGATGGGACCCTCTACTTCCTCTGCGTCAAATTTACTTGTCCCAACTGATCATACTGAGTCAGCCTATGTTGTTGCTTATGACTCCAACTACATATTTCTTTACTGACAAGCCACCAAAAAAGCGAATTTGCTAACCCACTCTCAGGCCAAGGAGGGTATCGTGGAAGAGATCCGCCTGAGATTCAGATACCATACGCCTGCCAGGTCCTGGAGCATAATTCAGCCAACGAACTCCAACCCTCCTCAGATGTGGCCTCGTTGGAGGGCATGACGTCGCCATCCCAGTGGAGAGGATTGTGAAGGAGTACCCACAGGTAGGTCTCTTATTATGAACTTTCTTGATAGGAATAATTCTCTGGGCGTTCATGTATTAAAGAGTCATGGTTCTTCTTAGACTGAGTGTACTTATTGTGACATTCTTATGGAAAAACGAAAATAAGTGCCATCATTGACAACAGTACCCCAGTTAACATACTATCAACAAGGCTTGTAATTAAGCTGCCATTGAAATTCAACGTGGAGCACCAGGTGTTATATGGGACCACAGGGGGTAAAGTTCTATTTTTTGAGGGATCATACAGTGCATTGCCTCTTTGGTTCAGGTTGATTGCTGTATCCACTCCAGCGATTGTATTTTCTAACGCAATTATTACATGTTAATTGGTTTTGCTTTCATGTGCCATTTTAGGCCGTGGTTGACATGGCAACAAAAACCTTTGAAATTTTGCGTCAGCGGATCCCTGTCTATTTACATCAAAGGGGTACAGAGAGTCCTCCCAAGAAGGCCAAATCAACCTTGCATACTGTGACGCGTAGTTCCCATCTGCTACCAATGGTTGAAGCGGCAGAATAAGGTTCTGCCTAATCAAATATATGAGTGCCAAGGAATACCATTGCAATTGGCAAGTGCTTTAATGATATCATGTAGACACCAAGACATCGTGGAAATGGAGCTCAAAGTGAAAATACTGGAAGGGTTGTTTAGGGAAGTCCTTGGCCCCTACCAACGAATCACATCTCAAACCACATGTAGATCTGGAAACATTAGTGTCTGGCCCTGAGGAAATTAAAGTGTTTTTTGCCAACATGCAGAAGAAGCCCCTTATCATACAAAGGCATCAGGTGGTGGCTTATCTACATCTTGCTCCCGTTGTTGAGATCTGGCAGATACATAAATTTGGCTCATTGGATGAGCTTGGCCTCCCCTCCAAGAATTTAGCTGACATAATGGCGGTAATTCCGCGTGAAGCTTTGATGGGGCTATCTGAGGAGCAACAAGATCAGGCGATGGCGTTATTCCACAAATATCAAGAGATTTCGCGTCACATGATTATAATTTGGGGTGCATTAATGGTGTGGTTCATTGAGTATACTCTAGAGAACATCACTCTAATTCTCTTGGCTAATCCATTGCTCAGGGCTGCAAAAGAGGTAGTATCTGATGAAATAGGGATGTTACTGGAGCAGGGTATGCTCAAGTCATTGATAAGCCCTTGGCCCGCGCCAGTGCTAATCATTAAAAAGAAGGATGGTGTCAGGATTCCAACCCAGATTTTGAGGTTTAAATGAGGTCAATGACGGGAATCAAGCCTGAGTTGGCCAAATAGCTAGGCCCTTATTGGGGACAATTCCTGATGACATTCCATGCCCTAGTATTGGGGCTAAACCCAATCTATGAGGCGAGTGAATCCTATTGGACCAAAATGACTCACCTACCACTGAACCCGTTTTATTATGAGTCTAGATCTTAGCTTGTAGATTTACTGAACAAAACTCCCTTATAATGATGCTTGGACTAAAATAAACACTACTCTCTTTTTGCTTATTTTAAGTAAAAATTGTATATTTGTATTAGGAATAGCCTCTCCAGATGAAATATCTGGAAAAAGACTTCTCAACCAAGAGAAGTAAAAACAGGTAATCCAGCACCTGAAACTTCAGGACCCCTAGCCAAAAATATTAAGGGATACACGATAACACCCCCCAATCCCTTTAGATGGCTTTAACTGTGTAGTGATAAAATATCAGAAACTCAATAGAATTACAAAAAAGGACTCATATCCGGTACGCTGAATTGATGATGTCTTATATTGTTTGGGCGGTGCTCGTTATTTCTCAGCTATGGACCTGATCTTAAGGGAAAGGCAGATCAAGATTTCTGTAGTGGAATGAGAAAAGTGTGTTTTGATCACTACCAAAGATTAACCCAGCTCACTCAGATGCCAAAAGGTCTCTGTAACGCCCAAAATACATTTCAAAAGACAATGGACACTATTCTGGGTGATCTCAAGCTGTTGTGTGTCCTTGTCTACCTGGACGACATAAACATATTTTCACAAACGCTTTTGGAGTACCTAAATCACCTGGAGACGGTGTTCCAGCTTGCGGAGGGTAACATGAAGATCAAGCCTCTCAAATGTCATTTTTAAGGAGCAACTGAATACTTTGGTTCATAAATAGTTGCCAGTGGTCTTCAACCACAGCCAGCTAAGGTGTAAGCCATCAAGAAGATGACCAAACCCCAGGTAAAAAGGGTAACCAAGTCTTTTTGGGCATGTTCAGGTACTCTGTTGGTTTATTCCCAATTTTGCTGCATTGGGGCCTCGGTCTTTGAGCCTTTTAAAAATAACGCCACTTTCAAGTGGATGGTGTAATGCCAGAGTGCTTTCATCGCTCTTTGTATGGTTCTGGTTAGCACTCTGATGATATGATATCCAAACTTTAATAAAAGAGTTTATAGTGCAGATGGATGCTTCACTTTCCACTGTGGGAGAGGTATTGTCACAATAGGACGATAGGGTGGAGCATCCTGTCGCTTACTGCAGCCAAAGTTTGAACTTTCATGAGCGGAATTATACTGTGAAGGAGAAGGAGTGTCTAGAGGTAATCTACGCATAAAAACAATTTTGATATATCTTCACAGAGTAAAGTTCAAAAGTGTAACTGATCACGCTTTACTACTCTGTTTACAGAATCTTTGGGAGCCTGAGGGCCGCCTTGCACGATGGGAACTTAAGCTGCAAGCGTATGATTTTGAGATATTCCACCGCCTGGGCACTAAACATTATTACGCCGTCTGTCTATCTCACTTACCAACTGTCACTATTATGGCAGATCTAGCTGACATAATGTACGAGAAAATGATTAGCAGTAAATAAACTGATGAGTCACCTCAAATCATTCAAGCACTGACCAGATGAGGGCAGACACTTTTATTGAAGGATAGTAAGTTGTCTAAAAATATTAGAGGGGTCACAGTGAGTTTCCTAAAGCCCTCTTCTCAATTTGGTATTATCTTGGATGCCCACAAAGTGGTGCGGCATGGAGGACTGCAGAAAACTTTGAAATTTCTGAAGCCGTGATACTACTGTGAGAGTATACACTTTGATGTTCTGTAAACTATCACCGGTTGTCATCTATGCCAAGTGAAGAAGCCTTTCCATAAGATAACCACTTATCATCTGGTTAAGCCCCATTTTGCTTGGCATACAGTTTCCATTGACGTTGTAGGGCCCTTGCAAACAGTCCAAATCTCTCCAAGTACATCCTAGTAGCGATATATTACCTAACCCAATGGGTGGAAGTGTGAGCCATTCATGATCTGGGGGCTACAACTGCTTCTAAGTTCATAATGGAGTGTGTCATTCAACAGCATGGCTGCCTGAAGTTCATACTCACAGACAATGAACGAACTTCACCTCCCATATCCTTCCTAAGCTGAACGAATTGATGGCAATCTGCGGGGTGCTAAATACTCTCTACCATCCAGCGCTCAATGGAACCATTGAATGGATTTTATGGAACTCTGGTCAATTTACTTTGGAAGCTTATGAGGGATCAACCCTCTGACTTTAGTACCTTTCTCTCCACTACCATTTTTGCATATAACATCAGCTATCACATAGTGAAAGGGAAGAGTCTATTTAAGTTACTCTATGGCCGACACCTAAATCTGCCTCTTCTACTTTACTCTTGTGTAGAGATACAGGTGTAATGGACTCCAATGCTATCTCATGAATCTGACGTCTACACTGATTAAGCTTCAGACATAAGCGTACTGAACCAGCTTGGCCAGAAAAGTCAGGGAGCGCGATTCTTATTAATGATGATGCAGTGGACTTCTGCAGTTCACAATAGGAGAAGATGTCTTGTTTCACGACTATCATGGGTTTGGGCGGCAGAATAAGTTGGCTAGCATCTGGATCAGTCCCTTCAAGATGATAGAAAAGAAGAGCACTTAGGATTACACAATCAAGGACCCAGCAAACGGTCAGCTTATCAACTGATTGCATTCTAAGTTCCTCTGACCCTACAAACAGTTAGTGAACCACCTGGACAGGCCATCCATCATTGGAAGAATACATCTGTTTAAGAGGGGGAAAAGTTGGGAAATTGTTGAATTTTAGGCCTTTAACTTAAGCTTGCTGGTGCGTTTGGCACCTAAATTCCAACTATAATTCGCAGGTGAAGTTAAACTCTCTACTGCTAAGTTAAATATGTTGCAGGAGGTTTTGACCAATTAATAATTAAAATTGGGAAACTTTAGAAGCAGCAATAGGTGATTTTTATATGGTTTTATCTTATGAAGTGACGTGGGGGGAATAAAAGTGAACCCTCTTACAATGTCACTACTTAGTATTTAAATTCACCCAGGGCTCGAAGTGCAATATTCATCAAATTCATTATCAGGTTTGAGCCTAATTAGAAAGAGGGGCGTTCAACCTATTGGAGCCCTCAAATCTTGGTTTTTTAATGAAACGGCCAATGGAGGGTTTAGAGTAGGTATGACATGTCCATGAGACAATAACTTCTATATATTTGACCCAATCACCTTGGCAGAAAATAGTTGCACCTTTATGGACCCCCTCCAAGGCTATAAAAGGGGGTGTTCATGGCATAGGTGCTAGATTTACATTAGAAGTGGCGGGGAGGAACCTCTGATGGACTCCCATGATTTTTCTGCATAGTCAGTGAATTTGCTTGCCCAAACTTGTGATAATTGCCCAAGAAGTATTAGTAAAAGTGTTACCCCAATTTGAAGGGTTCCACTGGGAATCAACCAGGGTCTTTTTGCCAATTTTTATCAATATTAAATTTTTAACACTATTGTTATTAACTTGGACAGGTATTTGCCTGGCAAGCACTAAATTAGAGTTGGTGTGGGGGTGGACTCCTCCATTATTGAGACTATTTGCACCTAAATCATTCTTTTCCCTTAAGTGGACAGGCATTTGTCCAACAGAAATTAACCAGATGGTTTCCTCCTGCTATGCCAAATGCTAGGTTAAATTAGTTCAGTTTTGGTAGTTGAGCAATTGCATAGGTTTCCGCCAGATCTGGTTGTTCTGGGAAGCAGTTTGGATAAAATCAATATAATCTAATTACTGGCGACTAGAAGCTGTGGATAATTTAAAGTAGGTGATATATTAAGTTTCTAATAATTGTCAGCAGATCAAATGACAAAGAATAATGAAGAATTCAACATTATGGTTATTATATCACCGAGATTGCACCAAGTAAGTAATGAGTAAGTTTAACTGCTTGGTAGAAGTTTAGGAAGCGAGTGCAGAAAGAAAGAGAGATAACAGTAGCTATGGAGAATTGAATGGGTATCACTTTTAGTTAGTAGGCTGCAGTGGACTCTGTAGCACAAAGTTAATAATGGGTGTAGATCCCTTAAGTTTTGCAGTACAAAGATTCTTTTAATAATAAAATTGATTTCCCAGAAGTTCTTGGCTTCTATTTAATATATTTTACTAACTTTGCTTGGAGAACGACTATCTCCATGTCATCCTCCCATTATATCAATGGGTTTAACTTCTGTGCAACAGTCCACCATATCTTACCTAATCTGCCAGAAAATCGACAAAGATGATAAAGCTGTCATCCAAGGCACATTTCTTATTTAAAATAGGCTTACCCTTTACACATAGATAATAAAAGCATAATCTCTTATTTAAATAGGCTAGACTTTCCTCATCATATAAAAATTTGAGGCATGAAGAGCGTAATTAAAAATTTTGGATTTTACCTAGTGTTAGAAGGTTTTTGTACATGTGTAGTTGTTGTAAACCCAGAAAATCGTTATCTATAATTTGATTAGAAACTTCTGCACCCAATTAATGCTGAAAGTTTCTAGATCTATATTATAAACAAAAGTACTTAAAGTTAGTATCATTATATAAATTTTAAAAGATAATGTTAAACTCATTTTACCATCTAGTACTAAAAAATGTTAAACTCATTTTTACTAAATTTTTACAGGTAAATATTGTAGACCTTAAGCTGTACTTTAAGCCATAGTAAAAAAAAGATATAGAGGAGATAGTAACCTTTTAATGATAAATGCTTTATAAAACTTTTCCTGCTAGAAAAAACTCCTCATTAGTATAGCTTTTTTTAAGTATCTTTAATTGATATATGTCATTAATCTGTTAGTATAAAAAGATAGACATTCAAAAAATCTTTTTAACTCATAGTAAAAAGTAGTAGTTAAAATTAAGTTCACATTGTTTTCATATATACTAATTGATACTACACAAAATTTAAGTACTTCTGTGCTTTAGGTCTTATAGGTATTAATATGAATTGAAAAGATTATAACAGCCTTCCTTCTTATTAGGTTGTTAGATATTCTGTTCTATATATCCAAAATCACTTGATTGGTCTTAAACAACATTATGATGCACTAAAAGTTAATTTGAGTATTTAAGATGATGAAACTAGAAGCTACATGTGCCATTTATGATAATCCCAAAAGGTAACGTATTTTTATTTATTTATTGCGTGGAGGACGACCATGGGATGGACACTTCCAAATATGACTCAGAGGAGACAAAACTTAGTACCTGGGAAGGCACCCCAGAGAAGCGATGCTATCTCTTATTGCCAGCGGGAACGCCACTTATGGGGAGGGGGAGGTAACGTGTGAAGGGGTCATAGCCTCAATTGAACACGTGTGGAAGAAGGGGTCTGATTTGATGAACCAAACTGGGAACCAGGAGGATACCAGCTGTCAGCGAAGTGGTGGGAGGTATCCAAACATCCACACTTGAAAGTGGTCCACCAAATGAGACCAGAATCTGTGGACAGCTTCAGAGAGGGTGGGGGTGGAGCCTGCAATGGCATCTAAGACAATCGTGTGGATGGTCCACATGGCGATTGCAACCACCAAAGCACGGAGGGAGGGTGGAAGGGAGGAGGCCATTGATAAAGCAAACATATCTCTTGACAGAATGAAGGGAAGTGTTTGATCCTGGCCCAGCAGATGTTGAACTTCGCGCCATATCACTTTAGAGGTAGGACACTTCTCCAGGCGGTGGAACAGCGTTCCATACTGGCCACACACGACGCAGGATGAGTGTAAAGCGTTAGAACGCTCAGCTGTACAATACACCTGCCTCAGGTAGCGCCACACATGGGAGCGGACTTGAGGCTGCAACAGAGGATGGTGTGCATATTTCCAGATAGTTTTTTGGGTCTCAATGGATTATGGGATGTCCATCATGTGCGGGTAGTCCACCCTGGATATGACATGGGGTCATATGGGGATCACACCATTTTGGATGGGTAGCCCCTGTACCTCTTGTGTGAACTGAGGAGAGGGGCGGCCTCTCTGGGCTGTATGTCTGCTAATACAAATTCTCCACTCAGTGCTCCACATGGAGAGGAGGATTCATTTGTAGTGGGTTTTGGTACCGTGAGGGCCTGTGGCCTAATGGGTGTGAAGCGAGATATTTCATCAGGGAGTGGGGGTTTGATGGGTTGTTGAGGCCTAAGGCTTGGGAGAAGTTGGAGCAGGCCGCGCGGGACCAGTGTTGGGAGGGGAGCATAGGGGCGGTGATGGCCGCTATCCAGGTGCCCAAGATCTTGGCAGCATGGGCTCTGAAGTCGAGAAGACCCATGCCACCATGATGATGAGGGCCAAACATGACCTCTAGCCATACTGGTGGAGGGCGACCTGACCAAAGCCATCCTTGCAGCAGGGCATACAAGAATTTGAAGAAGCTTGGGGAGAAGGGGATGGCGTGGGCTCCAAACCAGACTTTAGTGAGGAGCATAGAGTTAGCTAAAACAACCCTGCCAGTAAGGGATGTAGGGTGGGCTCAGAGAGAGGCAATTCGCTTTGTCACGTTGTCCAGAATACAGCTCTCCATTGCTGCTGATCCGTATCCGCCTGCCTCCATCCACACGCCCAGATGGCGTACCGGTCCTATGGTAGGGCGCGGCATGAAGGGGAGCACCAGTGAGGCGGTGTGGGTTGAGCTATTAGGGCGAGGACGTGGGCGAGCAGATGGGCCAGGTTGGGAACTAATTTCTGGGGCCCAGAAGTTCTAAGACCAACCAAGGAGGATGATTTCAGTTTTGGAAGCATTCAGTGCCACGTTGATTACCCAGGAATACTCCTGGATGAGAGCTTCAAGCGCGCGCATCTTGATTATTAGACACCCAAACCACACAATCATCTGCAAACGCCATCATCTTGACTGGGGCTCGGCTTGGCACATGGACCCCAGTGAGTTGGGTATTCACATTTCGCAGTAGTGGGTCAAGGCTGAAGCTGTATAAGAGTGGGCTGAGGGGGTCCCCTTGTCGCAAGCCCCTTTGAGGGCGGACTACTTCCGTTAGGAAGCCAGGGCCACGTACTGCCATTGTTGTAGATTCTGTGAGCAGCATCACCCAGTTGATGAAGCGAGGGGGTAAGCAGAATTGATGGAGGCAGGCTCTGAGGTATTCCCAGTTTACTCTATCATAGGCCTTCTGTTGGTCCTAGAATACAAGTGCCCCAGAGGCTGTAAGCTGACATGCATTAGCCACATAGTGCACGTTATCCCAAATCAACCTTCTGGGTATGAAACCGAATTGCTTTGGGGAGATGGTGGCAGATGCTATAATCCCTAAATGGTTAGCCATGATTTTTGTTAAAATTTTAGTATCCATGTTGGTTAAAGAAATGAGGCGCCAGTTGGCTAAGTCTAGCTTATCCCTTTTTTTGAAAAGTGTGATGGTAAAGGCCTCTTGTCCTCCTGGTAGGAAACGCATATCCAACAGGCTCTGGTTAAGCGAAGCAAGCAGCAGTGGGGATATATATTAGAATTATTTTTTGTAGAATTCATATGGGATGCCATCTGGGCATGGGCATTTCCAGTTAGGTGCACTGCGGATGGATGTCCATAATTTATTTAGAGTAATTAAATTCATTATTTCTGGGTATCAAGAAACGGTGCAGATGTGGGCTCAGTAGAGAAATTCTGCCACTTCAGCTGGCTGAATTGGATCAGATCAGTATAACTCAAAGTAAATCTTCTGTGTTTCAATTTTGCCACTTTGGCTGGCATATCCGCAATGAAATCATTTGATCTTTACACCTGTGTGCAGGCCATGATCTGGCATGGTGCGATATTTTTTAAAAAAATATGTGGTGCACTTGTCACCCCTTGTGATGCATTTGGCCCTGTACTGAACACAAAACCCAATGTTTGTGTTGCCTTTCGAGCGCGTTGAGGTGGGCGGCTGCCTCTTCCCACTTCCGGCCCATTGCAGGGCTGTATCCTGTAGCGGAAATAATGGACTCCAGGTGTGCCAATTCTGCCAGAGTGCGCGAAACGACCGCCAATGTGGCTCATGAGCGTCTGGAGGAGAGGTGGCGAGAGTGGTGGATGGTATCCTCTTTGAAGGTTGCCCATGTGGAGATGGGGTTCATGCAAAATGGTGTTACAAACTCTTTTGCCAAAAGTGCTGAGAACCCAAGTGGAAAATCCTGGTGACGCGAGTTTAGGGGGGTGGAGCTTGCACCAATGTGGGGCCCTGGCCACTGTGATGGGTAGGTGGTAGGTTATTGAGACCAGTCGGTGGTCAGAGAATTCCATTCTTGTTGTTTTGAAGTGGGAGATGTGGGGTTGGAATTTTGCTGGCATAAGGATAAGGTCGATGTGGGTCATGGACCTTAACTGGCCATTGTGGATGTGGGGGCGCATCATGTTTTCAATCAGCGGGGCATGCCATGGCAGTGCATCCATTAACCCAAGGGTGGCCTTTAGAACGCGCAGTTCTACGTGACGTTGGGGGGCGTGGGGTGAGGAAGGCCACCGGTCCATTGGTGTGTTTAGCCAACAGTTCATGTCGCCGACTATGAAAGGGTCTGGGGGTAGCAGGAGGGATTTGACCAATGAGAAAAATTCCCAATGCTTGCGTGCACCATTTGGGGCATAGATGTTAATGATAGCGTGTACCACGTCTGCCCACGAGAAAGTGACAACAATGACTTAGCCATTTAGGAATGTACCTGATGATAAAAATTTGAAGAGATTATTTCTCTGAACTAGCACCCCACAGTGCTCTGACCAAAAGGATAGGGATGGTAGAAGCATGGTTTTCCAAGCCTCCTCAGAACCTCATGGACAGTGGGACTTCTGGATAGCCAGGATATCCATGGGTAAATTTTATTGTAAAGAACTCAGTTTTCTAGCCTAAGATGGCGAGGCCTTGAGTCCAGCAAAATTCAATGTCCCTAAAGTGAAGGTTTCCCCCTTCGCAACTTAGGTGCAAGGGGGTGGGCACCCAGGCCCACTAGCCTCCTCTAGATCCCCACGGGCCTTCACAGCAGCGCGGGTGTTTGCAGCAATGCTATCAGTATTTTTGTTAATTTTTGCGGAAAGAGTTGCATTGGCTTTTGCCTTTACTTTTTGTTTCCCCAACGTTAGACAAATTTTTTGTGGTGCGGATGAGTTTGGTGCACCATCATGCGGGGTGAAAAAATTTTTTTCAGGTAGGTTGAAGGCCAAGTCAGTTTTGACTGGAGCTTGGTTAAAAGATTGGGAGAATTTGAGTTGCCTATCAGATCCTCAGATTGGGTGGCCCAATTGGTATGGGATTCCCAATCTGATTGGTTGATGGATTCCCAAGTTGCTTCCGCCGCGAAGGTTTCAATGTCCTCCTGGTGTTGTGATTGTGGGATGGCGGTGGTGGCTTTGGCCGCTTCCTTGGCCGTGGCCCTGCGGGCCTGCTTGTCCTTCTTCCACTCTTGCAGGGAGGTAGGCTTTACCAGTAGGTAGCAGCCTTGTGCTCCCCACGGGAAAGCCTCTTTTGTGCTTACGGTTGGTTTGTAGTGCGCCTCTCCGCTTTCCATGGCTGCTGAGGGGTGTTTTTGGAACGTGACACCCTCCTTGGTGGGGCATGCGTGCGCCTTATGGCCAAATGCATCACAGTGGGTGCAGATGGGGGGCGCGCTGTCCACGGTCACCCAGAATGGGTGGGTGGTATGCCCTTTGATATTAATAAAGGTGGAGTGTGGGATCTTGGTTAGGTCCTTCACAATCTCCTTGGTTAGGGTCAGAACTGCAATGGCTTTGCCAGTGCACAGGTGTAGCATCAGCGTGAAGCGTTGCATTTCAAAAGATTGTATTTCGCTGTAGATGGCGAGACCATCTTCCAGTTGTTGTTCCAAAATGTCACGTTTTACCATAGTTGGCAAAAATTCAAATGTGAGGAAAATTTGGTTTGATTTCATCCATCTGGTATATTTGGTTTCAATGAACCATTGCCCTTCAGGGAGATCGACCACTACACGCACCGCGGCAGCCTTGTCTGCTGCTTCTTTGTTTTCAAATCCTAGGTCCAGCCAACTGCGCGACATGGAGTGAGGTGCGATGCACACTGCAGTCAGGAAAAAGGTGTGCACATCTCCACAAAATTTTTCCCATAGAACCGTTTGTTGGATATCCAAAAACACGCAGACTCCATATTCCACCAAAAAAAGTGGCTGGGAGTGTGGCGTGTTGATGTACTGGTTGATTTGTGCTTGCCATGCGAGGATTCCTGGGGAAATAGTGACCGCCAGTTTTTAATATTTTTGTCTATTCTGCCAGTTTCTCTGGGGCGTTTTCAAACGTTGAAGGCCGCGGGCCTTCCACCTGCTCCTCTTAATTTACTTGCCCAACTGCTCCCTGACATGGGCGCAGACTAATCTCCTCTTGTGAGATTATCAAACTAGATTCAGACTTGAATTGAATTTGTTGCAATTAGTGATTGCAACGAGAGAGAAAAGTAAGGTAACGTATTAAATATGCTGTTATAAGTTATATAAAACCCTTGTTTATCTAGGGTATGTATAAGTGGTATGATATACAAATATCTACTTGATGCCATATTTTCACCTTAAACTAGCAAATGTGTTTTCCTGAGTATTTTTTATTTCATATATGGATGCTTATATTGCCAATGCATACTAGGCCTTAAATTTTCTGACTCTTGCTTAAACTTAATAGAGGATTAGAATCAAGTTCTGTAGAGATAAAAAGTGAAAAGAACTCCCCCTTGGGTTGGGACCATCTAGTACTAAAAAAAGTGAAAAGAACTAGTATGCAGGTGTACAGATTAAGAAAAACCATGAACTGGCTTACAAAACTCTGACCTTAATAGACACCCATAAAAGAAAACAAATTATCAATGTACCAAACCCCATAAGTCTAAACTTTGGACCATAAATTAATGCTTGGTAGCACTGAAATGATGTAAAAATTGGGACAATGTGGTATAAATTAGGAAAATTTGCAGATCAAAACTTATTTACTTTTACTAAATATTTCAATCCTATTTGTTGACATATATTTTAAACTCTAGTAAAAGATCTTTTTGATGGTACATAGATTTGCATAGTTTGTAGAGTTTGAAGTGCTACGGTATTTTATAGATAAACATATGCAATAAGGCAAAATGAACAAAAATGTTTTTAAGATCATAAGAAAATTTACTGCTAACCATAATTTAGTTTCAGTGGTAAGATAGAAGCTCCTTTATGTTACTTTTATTGGTTTCATATGATATGGCGTCTTAAAACGCTTTAAGGTATAGTAAAACAAATTATATATCACACCATAGTTTAAGTAATGTGTTTATTAATAATGGAATTAATCTTTTAAAAGAATCTTAATTTTTCAGCCTTGAAGGAAAGCAGTTATAAAAGTGATATGAAGATTAAACCTTGAATCAAGACGTTATCTGGATTAGTATGGTATGTGTCAAGTATTCAAATCATTTATGGATTGTAATCAATATATAATCTAAAAAATATAGTAAAATATCAAAGATTTGAAATATTAAATTATGAATTACATAAAAGACAACTTTTCACTACAGGAGAGGTTAAGATAGATTCTATCATTAAAAAGATAATAAAGAAACCCTATTAGAAAAAAATTGAGAGTCATCTGAAAAATTATATGCAATATATATGCAATTTTTTATGATGTGCTAAGTCTCTATATGTGAAAACAAGGAGTTAAATGATCTAAAAGAAAGTAAAGTCTTATTTTACATTTTCTTCTTCTTTTTCCTATGTATCTTTATATTGATTGCAATTATTCATTCTGTTTTACTATTTGATAATGATAGATGAGCCTTTTAGTAGACATTTATAATCTATTAAATTAAATAATAAGTAGATGAATAACATATTATAGTGTATGTTCATAAAGTTATAAACACTGAAATCCTTGCTATTTGTTCAAATGTTACTTATATTCAGGCTTAATGGAGTTTGGTTTATAGGGATGGTTAAGCTAAATAAAAGTTGTATTAACAAAATTAATAAATTTTTATGGGTTTCTATAGGAGAATAATCCTTTCTATTATCAGTAGCTAGAAAATACAAATTTATTCTATGTAGTAATTTTTTACATCAAAGCCTTCCAAATAGGTATCTAATTTTTCTATTAAAGATTTTATGATAAATGTTATCTCAAATAAGCTAAGGATACTATGGAAAATATATTTACCTGATACAAAATATGTTATTAAAAGTTATAGTACACCTAACAGCTTATATAAAAAAAAGTTAGCTGATATTATCTACTAGATTCTTACATGACTTTAATTCTTTTAAATTATTTTGGATATAAGATTTTTAGAAGCAAAAATGGGATTCCTTATTTTGATATTAGTTTAAATCTTTGTTTATCAATCTGGTAAGCCTTCTATCTATCATGATTAGGTTTATAAATCATAACTAATCTATCATTGTCATGGCCCAGAGCAGAAAGGTACATCCTGCCTCATGCATAATTTACTAAGATGTAACAGGCGAAGGTGATTAGATTAGAACAGAGGCCAGGCGGCTGAGATACAAGGCGCCTGTGGCAAGGGGTCAGTATAACCTAAGAGTAGGGATGATGCCTTCTGCAACACTTAGTGCAGCAATGTACAACATGCCAATCATGGTGTTATCAAAATAAGGTTTTTTAGTTGAATAAGCTTCCTGGTGAACAGAGACATCAGCAGAATCATTGGAGCCAGCTGGACATAGGAGGGGCCAGCATATGAGGCATCCATGGTGGGTTTGTGGCGCGCAGTGATCAAACCAGTTGAAGCCATTTGAAGGTTAATTAGAAGTAATATAAAAGGTAAAAATATTTTAAGCATTATACAGTTTGTTATCAAGAGCTGATGACAGCCATATCAAAATTTAAACACCTGTGCCCTCTACTTCTTCTGACGTTGGGGAATCTTATATGTTGCTCTTTTTGGCTTTGGATTACTACATTAAGGGACTGTTTGCTTCCAAATCACAATCGCCTGCCACCAACCCTGTGACCCATATCAAGACAGTCACAGTATCCACCCAAGGAACCTCACCCTTGCCAAACTACCTCCTGCCCACCGTGAACAAGATAATTTTAGCTGATATCCAAAAGGGACTTATTCTGCTTAGAGTTCAGTTCAAGACCTACTCAAGCAGGATAAGTTCCTTTTGGATGTCAGACAAAATCATCTTATTCATGGTGGGTAGGAGCAGTTCAGCAGAGTCAAGGTTCCTTTGGTGGATACTGTGACGTCTTGATATGTTTCGCATAGTTGATGGCAGGAGATTGCAATTTGGATTACAACAGTCCCTTAACATAGTAAGTCAAAGCCAAAAAAACAATATACAAAACTACTCAACATCAAAAGAATTAGGGGGCCAGGTTACTAAGTTTTAGAATGGCAGTCGTACTGTAAGGCCCAGGGCAGCCTGGGTACATTCTGCCTCGTGCATAACATCTCAGATAAGTCAGGCAAAAGTAAGCAAACAAGGATGGGGATAGGTGGTTGATACAGGGTGCCTGTTGAAAGAGGTCAGTACAGTCCAAGTGTTGGGATGATGGCCTCCGCAACACTTAGTGTGGCAATGTATGACATGACAATCTTATTGTTATCAACATAAGGATAGTTTGGTTGAATCAGCTGTACAGTTAATGAAGATGTTGGCGGAGTTATTGATGCTGGCTAGACATAGGAGGGATCTGCATAGGAGGCGTCCATGGTGGGTTCACAGTGAGCGGTGATCAAACTGGTTAAAGGCATTTGAAGGTTTAATAAAATTAATATAAATTGCAAAAGTAGATTAAACTTCAATTATAGTTACCTATAAGAGATAGCGACCTTGGGGAGACTATTGGGAAAGGTGAATGCTTGTATACCTGCTGATAGGGATGTGGTCAAAGATCCAAATTACAAATTTAAATCTCAATTTGGATTTGATTTAATTAGTAAACGATGTCTGCAAATGTTAGGTGGGCCCTAACAATCATATTTATAAACTTATCTCTGACTAGAATAAGTTAGAATTAACCATATTTAATCAAAAATCATAAATTTCCTAAATGAAATGAGCTAGACAAGCTTTTAGGTAACCATTTAAGTAGAGCAAGATATAAAAGATTTAAATATGCATATATGACTTTTATTATCAAGCTTGATTCTATTGTAGGAACCTTGGTGGCGCTAGGTGCTCACAGGTGCTATTTGCACAGGATTTCAGCAATATACCAGTTGTGGAGGACTAAACTTGCATTAGCTGTTAAAAAAATAAGGGTAATTTTAAAACCACAAAGTAAGAGATTTTTTTATAATTTTATTAATAGCAACTTTGGGATCTGTAATAGAAAACCCTTATTAAATTGGCGCCGCTTAGTATATATGTATTTTGGGGCTAAGAGTGAGAGGCAAGGGAATCCATGTTAGGCTGCAAATATCTTAATTTGGTTTGAATTGTAGATATGAGTTCGACTCTTGTAATGATATAGTCTTGAGGAGCGTTTTAACATAATCCCGCCAGTCAGCCATTTTTGTACAAATGGCTTGTTTAGTTAATTATTGAGCTCCTATGGGGATATTGATTAATAACACATTTTTACTCCCTGAACCTCCTTCAGGCCAATAAGAGGGGGTTTCTTTTTCTCATGAAATTGCATCAAATTCAAGCTGGTGCTTGGGCGGAGTTACAGGTCAGTTGGCCTATCCTGCCGAGGTTTTGGAGGAGCTAATAAGCTAAAATATAAATTTTTTGGCTTGAGTTTTGAAGTAGAAAGATTACTCCGGTTAGAAGGATTCCACTGAGAATCAAGCAGATATTTATGTACAACATTGACAGCATTCACCACTGAAACAGTCTTCCTACTAGCTTGGGCATGTAATTGTCCAACATTACCCCCTTCAAGAGTGTAAGGGAGAGAATAAGGGCGTAGAAATCGCCCCTGGACTCTATTGACAGTGATCTTAGAGGCCAAGGACTTAATGGAGTATTCATCACCCTTTTATAGGTGACAGTGAAGGGTCCTTCTCATATGGACCCAAGCCTGCTACTTCTAGGGGTAATGCTATTGTGATAGTATCGCACCATGTCAGCTATATGGAAAGAGGTAGGGGTTGTCTGTGCACATTAGTTGCTAAGCCTTCTTTGGTGACAGTTTTATTTAGGTTAGTCATGGCATCAGACTGCAGCTTAATCATGTGTTGGGCTAAATTTTTCAAAGCTTTCTCAGGATCATCAGTCCTGGAATAGAAGACGTCCTTAGCAACAGAGCAAGTACTTCTGGTTCCCTACCATATAAGACGCGGAAAGAGACATTTTTTATTAATGGTAGCTAATCTGATAGGCAATAAGAGCACTAGGAAAAAATTGGTCCCATTGTTGAGGGTCTGAACTGGCCATCTTCTGCAATATAGAAACCAGAACATTTGCTCTTTCCATAGTACCATTGGTGGAAGGGTTGTAGGGGGCTGATAAGAGCTGTTGTGCACCATGGATGTAGCCAAGTTCTTACCACCCTGGAGGTAAAATTATTCCCATTGTCACAAAGCAGGACCTGGGGAAAACCATGCCGGGTGAAGATATGATGTAGGAAGGTGGCAGTGGCTTTGGCAGTCTGAGCGTAGAGAGCGACAGCTTCACCCATTTGGTGAAGTAATTAATGGCTACCAAGGTATAGCAACCTTTAATGGTAGTCTGGGGTAAAGGACCTACCATGTCTAAACTTATCATATGGAAAGGTTGTTGAGGTGTAGTGGGTTGGTATTGATATTTAGGTTTAAAGCTGGATTGCTTCTTAAAGGTTAGGCAGGCAACCAGGACTTTAGTTATTGATTTCATAATTCCTTTCCAGGAGTATCTATCCTTTACCCACTCATATGTTTTCCGCGCTCCACTGTGTCCCAGAATAAAATGAGCCTCCAGGATCACGGTTACCCGCTTAGAAGGTCAAAGATAGGGAAAATGTTCATTATACCTTTTTTATATATTTACACTTTCCACCTTGGTGTTGTAGAAGTGCCAGGCTAACATTTTATTGATGGATTCATCTTCATCGTCACAATAGTCAAGGGTCATAAAGAGGTCATGCAACCTCTCTGCTACACTATTATTAAGGTGAACAATAGGCATCCGAAACAAATTATCAACATTCATATGATAGGGTTCCAGCTCAGTGCTCAATGTTCATATCATAGTGTTGCAGCTTTAGAGCCCAGAGAGCCAACCGCCCAGTGAGATCCTTTATATTCTGTAACCACTTTAGGGAGGCGTGGTTAGTAACCACAGTGAAGGTAGTCCCATATAAGAAAGGGTGGTAGTACTTTACAGCAAGCAGGACCACAATACAATCCTTCTTGGTGACGCTGCAATTTCTTTAGCTTTGAATAGAATCTTGCTGAAATAGGAGATGAGGTGGTCCACGCCATTTTCATCCAATTGGGCCGGTATAGCCCCAACGGCGAAGTAAAATCATTGGTAAACAGGAGAAAGGGTTTACCATAGTCAGGGTGACATAGAATGGGGCGTATATGAACAACTTCTTCAGCATCTCAAACGCAACTTTTTGCTCCGCACCCCAAGATAATGGAGTTTTTTGCCAACATGCGAATGAGGGGCTCACTAAGCTGAGTGAACTTGAGTATTAATTTTATGAAAGTATCCCATAATACCTAGAAAGGCCTGAATATCTCGCAGATTCTGTGGTGGAGGCATTCTGGATATGCTTCCACCTTATCTTGCAAAGGTGAATACCCTATTGGGAGATGGCGTGCCCAAAAAAATCTATTCTCTTTTGGAAGAAGGTGCACTTGGAAGTCATGAGCTTGATGTTAGAGCCCTCGGGCATTGGAAGAATTCCTTTAGATGTGCCAAATGCTCATGGAGAATTTTAGAAAAAACTGTGATGTCATCGAGATAGACTATCAAGCAGCTCAGTTTGAGATCCTGCAGGATATGGTCCATTGCGCTTTGGAATGAGGCGGGTGCATTGCACAACCCCTGGGGTAACCAATAGGCTGGAAAAGGCCTTCATTGCAGATAAGCGCACATTTCTCCTAACTTTGAGGGGAGAGGTCCATCTTCCAGTAGCTGCTAGCCAAATCTATAGCAGAGAAGAATTTGGAGCCAGAGAGTTATGCAAGCGCATCATCAATGCGTGAGATGTTATAGCTGTCTTTTTTATAAGGTTGTTTAGCTTGTGGTAGTCCAAGACTACCCAATGACCTCCATTTTTTGAAATGAGTAACAAAGGAGACGCCCAAGGGCTTTGGGGAGGTACTAGTAGCACATCATCGAGAAGCTGCTTCATCTCCAATCTCATCTGTTGCCCCTCAACCTTTGACTTGAAATAGGGTTTTTGTATAATTGGATTGGCATCACCAACATCAATGGTGTGGCTCAATTCTTCATATGCCCCTAATCATGATCAGACTTGGAGAAGATATCATTATAGACATCTAGAAAAAGTGGACTCCTCCAAGCTCGTTGGAGGTTAGTTCATCTGAGATATGAACGTCAGGCAAAGCACACAACAGTTTGTAAGAGGGTATAACCCATTTAAGACATAGACCTAGGCAGTGAACTTTCTCGATATCATCAAGGGGATGAGCAGACCCTTTACTATCTCCTGATGTTTTTTCACAATCATATCTTGCTTGGTAAGGTTCCCCAGCAAAATATTAATAGATAGCTGGTAGGCAGGATCTAGGATCCCAGGCAGTACTTGGGGCTCTATATGACTTACTCCATCAATACTGGTTAATTAGAATAAGCAGTTTGGGGACTTTGTAAAGTAATCTTGGTTTCCACCACCCATTGTTCCCCAGATATAATTAACATTTCCTCTAATGCGTAAAAATAAATCCTTCTGAGGCGTCCACTGACTCTGACAGCAATTTTGTATGATTCCCAGATGTGGTATAGTGCAGCGGTATTGAAGAAAAAGGGTACTCAAGCAAGCAGGAGTACTCTTTTTTATGGGGTCTTTATTAGTCAGCACCAAAGGCACCTCATAATTGAGCAGGGAGCGGTAACCCTGATTCAGATTGATGGTTCCGTTGTAACAACCAAGAATTGAGTGCCAATCAGCATGTCATAATGATTGCTCTCCAAAGCTACAGCAGGGGCTGACAGGATAAGCTTTCCAAATATGAGGGGCAACGAGGAGTACGCCCCAATAGCACAAGAGTTGGCAGGTCCCGCCGTTCCATACTCTTAGGTTAAGTCCAGGTCAGGTGCCAATTTGATCTTCTTGATGAGCTTTGAAGAAATTACTTTTATAGTGAAGCCAATGTAGAGAGTGGCCATGACCTGCACCTTGTTGATAACTACTTCCACCTGGGTGTAAGTCTGGGGAAGTAACCTTTCTGTTTAGATTGAGACCAATTTCCATTCTACTTAAAAAAAAGGGCAGAAGTTGGCACCTATACCTCTCATCTCCCAAGGAGATTTGGCCCATGTGGTGGATGAGAGGTGGTCATGGCATACCCCTGAAGGTTGCAGTTCCCCTCCCCGCTTTATCCTCTACCATGATGGTGGAAAATGACTGGAGGGTTTTCCAGGAAGTTGCAAAATTGCGCAAAACACCTTAAATTCACCAATATCCCACCATTGCATTCATGCCACACCCGTCCCCAATAAGTACAGGGGCGGAAAACCCCTTCCCCACCAACTGTGCCCATCCCTATGTGGCCTGGCACTAGGCGCTACCTACCGCTACCTAAAAATGTCGCCACCATCACAAATGCATGTGTGCAATGAAAAAAAAATTAAATTCAAGTAATGAGCCCCAAAAAAATTTGGCTGATCAGTCTGGACCCAAGTTGGTTACAAAAAAGTCCATTGGGCCAATTCGCTAGATCAATTTAAGTTTAATTTCCAGCGGCAGTTGCACATGAGTCACAATTTTTCAAGCAAGTTTATATTCAGCAGTCCACTGACAGGTACCACTGTCGCTCCATCTTCTTAATTTTCTATATCATATGTTTAAAATAAAAATCAACAAAAAAAAAACAAAAAAACCCAATTTTGGTTTTTAGCAATTATTTTTAATAAAAAGTGGGATGATCCCAGTTTTAAGCACCCCCTGGCTAGTCTTCATAGCCAGTATTATAATCTTTAACATTTTTTAGTTGATGGCTGTGCCTGCGGCATTCTGACTTGGGCTTTGGGTGGTAACACACCTGAAGTTCCATCTCAGTCTAAACATTTTTATCAGCACGCTCCATGACACTGGGGGACAGCCCCATCAAAAATTAGGGGAGATTTAAAACCTCTTTAAGATGGAAAGTAGAGGCAAGTTTCTTAGCAGTTTCAGGGTGGTTATCTTTAATGAATCAAAGAATATATACATTTGGTATAGGACGGATCATTAAATCCACAAGCTGGTCTGTACTATTAGCAGTATCAATGACCTCAAGGCACTACGAATTTGGGTAAGATAGGTATCATCAGGTATCAAGGCTGTCACAATTCTGATATGACTGGATGATAAGCCTGAGGTCACCATGGCAAAATGTATGGAATCCATTGGACTAGAATCGATAATGGGAATTTAAGTGCTTTGAAATGAGGCAATATTGTATTATTGGGAAATCAGCCAAATTAGCAAATGTGAATCAATGAATGAACAATTGGCAAAACCAATGAGATACGGTGAAGTGAATTACTAAGCCAAGAAAGTGATACCATCTGAAGTTGCTAATATACCAGCAGGATTAGATGATCAGGGAAGGTTGTTAATAGTTTAGAGTGCGCGGACCAGAAGGGAGCTGTGATAGTTATTACATTAAATAAAAGAGTATAGTGGGATCAAGTGCTCCACATTTATTAAATAAGTTTATTTCTGTTAAGTTAAAAAGCTACGATCCTCATATGTTGGTCCTAGCTGCTCAGTGGGTCATACCCTGTGCCAAAACCCTTCGGTGTATCCCTCACATAATGCCAATTTTACAACAGTGGTGCTCACTACACGGGGCCCATTGGCCAATAATAGCACAATGGAAACTCAGTTGCCGCTATTTTATCGCAAAGGAAATATTCATGGGTTTTTTGCCAATTTAAGTTTGCAACTGAAGGTACTTCAGATCAACAGAGGGCGAAACTATTGCTCTCCTCTTTGTACGTTGGGATTGCTGATCAAGTCGTTTGTTACCTCTCAGCTAGTTCCACTTCATACCATGAAGTTAAAAAGATGGTGTTGTGTTGTTTGGCGGAACTATGAAATTGTCGCAGCAAAAAGTTAAGTTTTTAGCCATTGGGTTTCAACTTAATGAGACCCTCACTGCGTTTGCTGATCAATCCTCAGATAAAGCCCATGTGTTAATTGGGGCAGGATAATACTGAATATGACATATTCATAGCGTTGACCTCTGCTGTGAAACCATATTGTGAGCTTTTTAATGCCTTGGCTCCATATTTAGAGGTTGATGTACCCTTGCTTAAATTTGTCCAAATTCTACACCATTTATCCGCTACCTTCCCTCCACCAAAGATAAAGCAGAATACTAGTACCTCCACTGCTAGAATTTCTTATCTAGAGGAATTATCCAACCCTGTTCAGCGTCCGTTTGGCATCCACTGGCCTTATCTACAATACACACCTCACTTCCAATCCAATTGCCAGCAGTAGCTCACCTACTGGGAGGAGCCAGGTTACACTGTTCGATTACAGCCCAACCTTTGGGGTGGCTCTTTTTACAATACTCATGGTTGTAGGTCTTATGGGATTAATTGATTTTTGTGTGGTCGCTCTGGGCACCTGGCTAGAAGTTGTCACAAACGTTGGGTCCAGTACTTACTGCAGGAGCAGTATCACCGGGGAAAAAAATCAGAGTGAAGTAGAGATGAGACTCTCTACTTCAGCTAATCTGACCCAAAGTGTCCCACTGGAACTTAATCCTGTACCTTCAGTGGAAGTTCCTCAGTATGATTACGCCTTCTTATACCAACAACCGGTTGGAGGGGTGAATGTGCTGACATGAACACAATTCACAGACATGGCGGAAGTAAACTCTCAGGACCAGCCAAAGCCTTATGCTTGTCAAATGTTTGATCAACTTTCTACTGATGAACCGGATCCATATGCTGAAGCGCTTCTCTTAAAAGGGGTGATTGTGGCCCTCCCTGTGAAAGCTATTGTTAAAGAATACCCTAAAGTTGGAGAGGGTATTATGAGCTTCCTTGGAAAAAGAGATCAGTTAAATGTCAATGTTATAAACAATCAGAATGCATCTTATCCTGAGTGTACTTACTGTGACACTGTTGTAGCAAAAACCTAAGTTCATGCAATATTCGATATGGGTGCCCCAATCAACATAGTGTCCACAAAGTTGGTGGCAAGGCTGGCATTAAAGCCTGCTGTGGAATATCATATGGTATATGGGACTGCAGGCACGAAAACACAGTCTCTGAAGGAGCGTACAGCACACTACCTTTGCGATTCAGGCCAATTGTCATTGTAGCCCCAGTCATAGTGCTACCAAACAATAACTACGACCTGTTAATTGGAACCACTTTTATGCGCCACTTTGGGGCTGTTGTTGATATGATAGCGGAGACATTTGAAATTATGGGGCAGCGGATCCCGAACTACTTCACTTCCAGAGGAATGCCAAAGGATTTGGTACACATGAGTCACATTAGCCTTGCATACAGTGATGGAGTGGTTGCAGTTCACTATCATCGACTAAAAAGCAAGACTCAAGCCCTTCCTCACCAAATTTATGGATATCAAGGGCTGCCGCTCAGAGCTGCTGGCCCTATATCTATTCCCTCTGGACACTAAGCAATCATAAGCACCGAGTTAGAGGTGGAGGTGCCTGATTGGCTATATGGGGAGGTCATTGGCCTTATCAACAATCACGGCTTGAGCTTCACGTGGCCCCTGGCATTATACTTCTGGGTCATGGGGAGATCAAGGTTTTTGTAGCGAATCTACAGGATAAACCAATACAAATCCGCTGACATCAAGTATTTGCCTTCCTACGTTTCATTCCAGCTGAGGAGGTCCATGGGATTTATAAGTTTGGCTCACTGGAGAAATTTGGTCTACCCGTCAAAAGACAGCCCAGCGTAATGGCAGTGGTACCGCGTGAAAATTTATTGGGGTTATCAGAATATTGAAGAATTGAGTGGAAGCATTATATCAAAAAAATACAAAGAGATCTTTACTGTCGATGTTATTGATTTGGGGTGCGCCCAAGGAGTAATCCATCGAGTGTACACTGGAAAACATCCCCCATTAGATATTGACAATCCGCCGAACTAGAGCTGCTGAAGAAGTTATTACAGAAGAAATTGATAAATTGTTGGAGCAAGGACTGCTCAAATCATTGAAGAGCCCATGGGCTTCCCTGTCCTAATTGTCAAAAAGAAGGATGTACTAACCAGGTAGTAATTGACTACCACAAGCTCAACAGCATTACAAAAAAGGACTCATACCCTTTGCCACAAATTGATGATGCTTTGGACCGGTTAGGGGAAGCTCATTACTTCTCTGCAATGGATTTAATATCTGGATTTCGGCAAATTGAGTTACATGCGGCGGAACAAGAAAAATGCGCCAACATCACGTCAAAAAAGACTTTTTCACTGACACGTATGCTGCGAGGGCTATGTAATGTCCCAGCTACTTTCCAAAGGGCAATGGACACTATCCTTGGCAACTTGAAGCTGTCGTGTGTCCTTGTATACCTTGACGACATCAACGTTTTCTCCTGCACGTTTTCTGAACACCTTAGCATTTAGAAGAGGTATTCCGCCAGTTGGCTGAGGCCAACATCAAAATCAAGCCCCGTAAATGCCACTTTTTCAATGATCAGTTAGAGTACCTCGGGTTTGTAGTTGATGCAACAGGGCTGAGGCCCCAACCAGCTAAGGTGAATGCCATTCATAAGATTACTACACCAAGCAGTAAACGAGATATACAAGTATTTTTAGGGATGGTTGGCTACTATTGTCGCTTCATACCTAACTTTAGTTGTATTGGAGGTCCACTGTTTGAGTTATTAAAAAAGGATTCCATGTTTTTATGGACGGAACACTATCAACGCTCCTTTAATACTCTTTGAACAGCATTGATTAAGGCACCTGTTCTATGTTACTCAAATTTTGAAAAGGAATTTATTGTACATATGGATGCTTTTCTTTCCGCAGTGGAGGCAGTTCTGTCTCAGAAAGATGATGAGGGGGAGGAGCACCCAGTGAAATATTGCAGTCAAAGTCTTAATAGCCATGAACGAAATTATACTGTGACCGAGCAAGAGTGCTTAGCAGTGTTTTATGTGTACAAGCAATTTCAAGTTTATTTGCATGGTGTAAAATTTAAGGTTGTAACGGATCATGCCTCGTAACGCTAGCTGCAGAACCTTAAGGAGCTTGAGGGGTAGGTAGCACAATGGGCCCTTGAAACTGCAGGCTTACAATTTTGAGATCCTTCACCGACCAGGAGCAAAGCACCAGAATGCTGACTGCTTGTCAAGGCTACCCACTATTTCTGTTAAGGCAGATCTGAGCAGTATCATGTATGATAAAATGCTGAGCGGAAAATATGATTATGAACTACCCCAAGTCATCAAGGCGTTAAATGAAATGAGAGCCAATACTTTCCAGCGGAATGGAGAGTTGTACAAGCGGATTGGTGATTCCACGGTGAATTTCCCATGACCCTCAATGCGGCCTAACATTATCATGAGCGCACATAAGGCAGTTGGGCATGGTGGTGTGTGCAAGACGTTGGAATTATTGTGACCTCAGTATTACTGGGAAAGCATGAACTTTGCTGTGCTTGACACTATCTCCTCCTGTCACCAGTGCCAAGTGGAAAAGCTGTTTCACCAGAAGACCTCATATCAGTTAGTAAAGCTACACTTTGCTTGGCATACTGTTTCCATTGATGTCGTCAGCCCTCTGCCAATGGGAGCTAACTGATCCAAGTACAACCTGGTGGTGATTGACCACTTGACCAAGTGGGTTGAGGCAAGGGCCATTCTAGATCTGGGCGCGGTTACTGTGGCTAAGTTTGTAATGGAATGCATCATTCAGCGTCATGGCTGCCCATATTTTATCCTTACCGACAATGGCACTAATTTCACATCTCACATACTTCCCAAACTCAACGAAATGATGGCCATTCGCGGGGTTCTAACAACTCCATATCATCCCTGAGTCCAACGGAATGGTTGAATGGGTCAATGGGACCCTGGTGAACATTCTCCAAAAATTAGTTGCTGATAGGCCCTCCAATTGGAGTACTCTCCTTTCCACCACGGTGTTTGCCTACAACATTAGCTACCATTCTGCCACAGGGAAAAGCCTATTCCAATTGCTTTATGGATGGCACCCCGCTTTTCCTGTGTTCCTATATGCTTGTGTAGAGGGCACTGGCGGAATGGATCCACAACGCTATTTGATTACCCTAATGAATACACTGATTAAATTACAAACCAAAGCATATTCATTCAGCTTAGCCAAGAAAATCAAAATTCAGGCTGCCGACCAGGTATGGCGAAGTGGCTTAGCACAATTCAAGGATGGAGACATGGTTTTATTCCACGATCAGCAAGGGTTTGGGTGGAAACACAAGTTGGCCAGTATTTGGATTGGCCCATTTGAAGTTATCAAGAAGACCGGTATGGATGTGTATACTATCAATGACCCTACTGGCAGTCAGATCATTAACCAAGTTCATGCAAAGTTTCTCTAACCATACAAGCAATAGGAGCCTTATCATCCAGTCAAGGAGGGGGTAATTTCGCAATTCCGATATGACTGGATGATAAGCCCAAGGTCACCATGGTGAAATGTATGGAATCCGTTGGAATCAAACCGGTAATGGTAATTTAAGTGCTTTGAAATGAGGCAATATTGTATTACTGGGAAATCAGCCAAATTAGCAAATGTGAATTGATGAATGAACAATTGGCAAAACCAATGAGTTAGGGTGAAGTGAATTACTAAGCCAAGAAAGTGATATCATCTGAAGTTGCTAAAATACCAGCAGGATTAGATGATCAGGGAAGGTTGTTATTAGTTTAGAGTGCGCGGACCAGAAGGGAGCCGTGATTTTTATTACATTAAATAAAAGAGTATAGTGGGAGCAAGTGCTCCACATTTATTAAATAAGTTTATTTGTGTTAAGTTAAAAGGGCAACGATCCTCATATTGTTGATCCTATTGCTCAATGGGTCAAACCCTGTGCAATTGCGTTTTCGGCGTATCTTCATAGACATGCCAATTTTTATAACAAAGGCCTTGTCTACTCCTTCAGGGTTTAGCCGGTCTAGTATATACTTCAACTGGGGCTCCAAGAACAGTGTCTCACGTCCTTATATCTTCTTCAAATTTGTCATCCAAGGAATTTCTATGCAAGTCATAAGAGAGATAGGAGACAAGTTAGAACAAGGAACTTTTAGTTGGGGGCTATCATCCTACAGCACGCCTTTACATGCCCATCCTTGGTGGAGGAGATAATGTTGGGGGAACAACTACCAGCTTAGTGGGGGGAAAGGACCCGCAGTTTAAATGCGCATATGTGGGAGCACTTTTTGGGCGGATTTAGGGATCCCAGACCTACAGAATGAAGGGAGTCTGTTTAAGTCTCACTGAAGGAGCAGGTTTCTAGGGCCTAGCAAGCAAAGGTGTGCGTATGGGGGCTAACGCGGCCCTCATCCTTTGGCCTATGGTTGGAAAGTCCTCACCAGTTAAAGCTTGGGAGATAGCCACAGCTCCTAAGGTAGTCTCAGCTTTGTAACACCCCAAAGCATCTAAGACTGCCACTTTTATGTCACGCACATTACTGAAGTTGCTCTTCTCAGAGACAATATGCCTGGCTAAGGAAGGATGAAGAGCCAAGCCCATTGGAATAGCAGCAACAGCGTCTTCAAGTGTTAGTAACTTAGAGGTTAACAGTGTTTGGGCTGCTAAGTAAAACCTCTCGACAAAGGCAGTACTGTTTCCCCTGTTTTCATGTTAAAGCCCAAAAAGCCTGTTTCCTCCTATTCAAACTCTGCGTTGAGCCGAATTCCTGAATAAGTCCCTCCTTGACCGCCATCCAAGTAATAAGAAAGTCCATATATGGCACCATTACCTCTTGGCCATGCGACTTGAGCAAGGGAGAATGTGCTGATTTTCTGTTGTTCAGTCGCCCCTTCCATGGCAGATTTTTTACATATAAAAATGAGGCAATGCTACCATCACCAGGGGTGAACTTGTCTTTATGAAGGTTTAAAATGAACAGCATTGGGGACCCCAGGTTGAGCGGAAGTGGGGCGCTGTTAAAGCCTTTTATAGCGTGATAAGGCACTGGATAGTTGCTGTTCAAGGGCAACTATCCTCAAGTCATTTTTAGAGGGAATGGGAGGAGGCTACTCACTAGATCGGCCTCCATCTTAGATGATATATTGTGATGTACATGGCCACTGAAGTGAGCTCCACTTGTTGGAATCCTGGCGGCGCTAAGTGCTCGCAGGTGCTATTTGCACAGGATTTCAACAAATAATCAGTTGTGGAGGATTAAACATGCAACAGCTGTTTAAGGAACAAGGGGTAACTTTAAGACCCAAAATTTGTAAGAGTTTTTTTTATAATTTATAACTAAAAACAGCTTTGGGATCTGGAAGAGAGAACCCTTATTAAATTGGCGCCGCTTAGTATATATGAGATTTTGACACTAAGAGTGAGGGGCAAGGGAATTCAGTTTAGGCCGCAAATATCTTGATCTGGCTTCGAAAAAGATATGGGTTTGACTCCTGGAATGATATAGTCATGGTTGAGCATTTTAATGTAATCATGCCAGACAGCCATAATGTACATATGGCTTGTTCAGTCGATTACCTGAGCTCCTAAGGGCAATTGGATTGTGAAAAACCAGCTGTTTTTTGCTCGCTGGTGCTGATGGGTGCTGTCTCCACAAATGGTTTTAGAAATGATAAAAATATACAAACACTAAATAACCAAAAAGTTTGAAATTTTATTAGGTTTATTAGTGTTAGCATGGGGAAAAAATGAACCCTCTTGATATTGGACCATTCCATATTTAAATTATTTGAGGGTTGATGGAAATACAACAGAAAGCGAGTGGAATAGCTTGGGTACATCCAATATAAATAATATGATAATCCATCCTATTGGAGCTCAGGAAATTTGGGTTACTTAGGTGAAACGACTGAAGGGAAGGTAGTTTTAGGTAGAATGTACCCATGGGGTAATGATTTGATATATTTCAAACAAACACCATTTGCTAAAATAATTGCACCTTGGGGGACCTCCGACATGCCCAAAAAAGGGGGTGGTCCCCGCTTAGGTGTTGAATTGGAACTGGACGTGGCTGAGGAAGTAACATTCAATGGGCGCCCTGAAATATGCCACGTGGTTCGAGCAATCTGACTGCCAGATTTTGAGTTAATTGCCCATTTAGTATTTAGTAAAGCGTTTCCCCAATTCACAGGGTTCCACCGAGAATTGGCCAGGGGCTTTTGGCCACTATTGTCATTATTTTCAATTTGAAATAATATTATTATGAGATTGGACATGTAATTGTTCAATTATACTTGTTAAATCGGGATTATTCCTCCCCATTACATTCTTTTGCCGAAGTCAAGATGGCAATTGTCTGACATCACCCCCCTCAAGAATGTTGGGGGGAGAATAGGGCCGTAGGAAACAGCCATGTACCCAATTAATGGTATTACCTGTAGCTAAAGATTTGATAGAGTACACATTTCCTCTCTTGTAACTGATGGTGAACGGTCCTTCCCAAACTGATCCAAGTTTGCTGCTTCTTGGAGTGATGCGATTATGGTAGTATAAGAGCATATCAGAAACTTGAGATGAAGGCAAGGGAGCCCAAGCTCATTGGCAGCTTATCCTTCTTTAGTGACTATTTATACTAGGTTCATCATAGCCTCAGATTATAACCTAATGATATGGTGAGCTAGTCTTCCCATGGCTTTTTCAGGCTCCTCACCACTAGAGAAGACATCCTTATCTAAGAGGGCAGGTATTCCTGGTTCCCGCACATACAAGACATGAAAGAGAGACATCTTTTAGATCTGGTGATAGCTAGTCCGGTATACCATAAGAGCACTGTGTAGGTATTGATCTCAGTGAAGAGGATCAAAGGATGCCAATTTTTGTAGAATCTAAACCAAGGTTCCATTTTCTCTTTCCACGGTCCCATAAGGAGGGATTATATGGAGCTGAGAAAAGTTTTTGGGCTCCCATGGAAGTGGACAGGATTTTGACTACTCTGGAGGTGAACTTCTTACCATCATCACAGAGTAGTACTTAAGGACAGCCGTGACAAATGAAAATGTATTGATGTAAAAAGGTGGCGGTGGCTTTGGCCGTTTGGGCAGGAAGAGCCACGGCTTCCACCCGCTAGTGAAGTGGTCAATGCCGACTAGGATAAATATGTTTCCATCAGTTGTCTGAGGGAGGGGACCTGCTACGTCCAGTCTGATGGTGTGAAACGGTTGTTGAGGGGTAGTTGGTTGATATTGGTATCTAGTCTTGAAGCTGGATTGCTTCCTACATGTGAGACAGGCATTTAAGACTTCACCAATTGTTTTCATATTCCCTTCTCAGTAGTACCTATCCTTAATCAACTCGTAGGTTTTCTTTGCTCATCCATGACCTAGAGTGAAGTGAGCTTTCATGATAGCAGGCACACGTTCCGAGGGCCAAAGACAAGGCAACTACTTTGCCCCCACTTGCTTGTATAATTTCACACTCTCCACCTTGGTGTTGCAAGAGTGTCAGTCTAAAATTTTCTGTACAGGCTCATCCTCATCTTCACAATCATTGGGGGTCATTAACAGAGCATATAACCTTTATGCATCACTATTATCCAAATGAAGGACTGGTTGCCAAGTTAACCCTTAAACGTTCATGTGACGGGTTCCAGCACGGTTCTCAATCTTCATATCATAATCGTGGAGCTTTGGAGCCTAGCGAGATAACCGCCCATTAGGATCATTAATGTTCTGTAACCATTTTAGGGAAGCGTGGTCTGTAACTAAAGAAAGTAGTTCCACATAGAAAAGGGTGGTAGTGCTTCACTGCTAACAGAACGGCAAGGCACTCACTCTCATTTACACTGTAATTGCCTTCCACTTTTTCCAACATCTTACTGAAATAGGATACTGGATTATTTACTCCATGTTCATCTAATTGGGCTAAGATGTTCCAAAAGCATAATCTGAACATCAATAAACAGGATAAACGGTTTATTGTAATTGGTATGCCTCAGGATAGGACGTTATTGTAGCAGTTGCTTCAACGTCTCAAAAGCGGCCTTCTGTTCAGCACCCAAATAGAAAAGGGTGTTATTAGTCAATAGGCGAACAAGGGGTTCACTGAGCTGGGCGAACTTGGGGATAGACTGATGGTAATATCCCATCATCCCTAGAAATACCTGATTATCCTGCAGATTTATAGAGGGAGGCGTTTTTGAAATCGCTTCCTTATCTTTCATGGGTTGGATTCCCTCTCGAGATTTAGAGTATCCAAGGAAATCTAATTTTCTTTGGAAGAAGATACACTCTTGAGGCTGCTTATCTTTTGCTTTACTAGCTATAATTAAAGCCAAATTTGGATCTAAAAAATGCAAAACATGGCCACTTGAATGAGCACAAAAAATAAAATGTCGATGGTTTTAACACCCACTGCCCCAGAATGGGCAGTGGAGCGCCGCCTGCTGGCGTGTTTCAACAACCACAAAATCATTCCTGGGATAGCTCTGCTAGCTCTAACGCTACCAGGTGCTATGTCCCTCCTTGGGACTTGGCCCACCACCTCGCAAGCTCCCAGGTGGTGCTCCAGAGCCCTTTGGAGCGCCCACGGAGTAATTTTCAGTTTCAGCCTCTGGGTCAAATATGGGAGTCTCTTCCTATATGCAAGCATGGCCATCATTGAGATGGCCACAGCGGCTTTAAACCCACCAGCTTTATTGACTTCTGCCCCTTTAAGTGGTACTTTGATCTCAGCTATCATTTGGAAGTCAATGCAGCAGCAGCCAAGATGCAAATCATCTTTAAAAAAATCCCCATTCCCATTGTTCGAACCTGGCTCTCAGATAAGCCGCTTTGGTGGTCCAGTTTGATGGGTTGCCATCCCATCTTTCCCCCAAACGCCTCCACCATGAGCTCATGGAGGGTTTAGCCATTATTGGTGCAGACCCCATATTACAGTTCATGGTTCCAAATGGGGAGGATCATCTGGCTGGGCCTCAAACCTTCATGACAATCCGCCCATTTCATTGCAATGCTCATCTTGCAATTACCCCCTGCGCTGTTATCAGATCTGCCCCTGATCACCTGTTCTGGGCGCACATCAAAAACAGCCGCTCCATTTGCCCATTTTTCTTTGATCTTGACCACTTGAAGCGCAAGTGCCCCACAGTTTCCGCTTCCACTGCTTCTGCTGCTCATTCCTTGGGCGTTGGGCCCACAGCCATTTCACCTCAATTTTTTAAATGGGCTCAATCCTCCCGCCCCCAACTTCGGGCAATTTGGCTTTAATTCAAAAGTGACAGCCAATCAAAACCAAATTTTTTTGATTTGAATCAAAATTCAACCGGATTACAGAATCCTGAGTCAATAACTGGATCAAATTAAGCTGAGATCCATGGTTAACAGCATGTGGCCATTCGGCTCCAGCCTCTTCCTCAACTCTGGTATCTGGCCCAGTGCTGGCCGAATCCAATCCATTCAAGGCTCTCAAATGGATTGATGAGGATGAATGACCATACCATGCTAAACCAGATTTTGCTTTAGAGGAATTTTATTTTGATCCTCCCAAAATCGCGGCCCCACCATTTTCACCCTCAAAATGGTTATCTCAGATATAAAAATATAAGTAAAATGGCAGTCAAAGCCGGTGCTGCTCCTGCCAACACCCTACTCCACCAACAACTTCATGCGGTGATGGAGCCCCTTGTTGAGGGCATCCCTATCCCAAATTTCCCTTATGATTTTGAGGAGGATGCAAAATATGAAATTGAGGAGCTCACTTTCAGTGTGAGCCACGCTTAAATTGATGCGGCAAAATCTTCCCTTTTCAACCCCACTTACCCTGAAACCCACTGTTGCGTCAAGTCTTTCACTTGTGTTCCAGCTCTCATTACTTTCACTGAGCATCAACTTGCTCAACATGTTGAGGTAATGGACACCGCTGGCCTCATAAACGAAGAAAACCCAGAACTATACCTCCTTATGCCCCATGTCGCTGATGCTCCCACCCCAATGCTGTCTGCCATGGTCTGCCAGCTAAAGCGGGTACCGGACAAAAGTTTCCCCAAAGCATCCTCACCTTCTGATATGGCTTCCTAGGCTGTCAGCTGAGGTGCCATATTTTGAAAAAAATTATATCTAATAATCCCTTTGTTTGGCCCATTTGCAAATAAAGATGCGTGGTGGCTCCCCCTTTGGGTTGAGCACCACTAGTGCTAAAAAAGAAGGTACACTTTGAGGGCTTCAACTTAATACTTGACTTATGTAACTGTTGAAACACCTCCTTCAGGTTATCAAAATGTTTGTTGAAGGTTCTTGAGAACACTGTGATGTCATCAAGATAAACGATGACAAAAATTAGCTTGAGGTCCTGCAAAATGTGATCCATCACACACTGAAAAGATGCAGGTGCGTCACACAACCTTGAAGTAATTGGGTTGGTTGGATGAGACCCTCACTACAAATGAGAGCACATTTCTCCTGGTCTTCAGGGAAAGGTCCATTTGCCAATAGTCGCTAGCCAAGTCCATGGAGGAAAAGAAGTTAGAGCCTGAGAGTTGGGCTAGGGCATCATCAATGTGGGGGATAGGATAGCTATCCTTTTTTGAGGGGTTATTTAGCTTGCGGTAGTCCATAACTATCCGGTGACCTCCATTTTTCTTTTTAATTAGCAACAGTGGGGAAGACCAAGGACTTTGTGAAGGAACTAGTAACCCCGCGTCTAGTAACTGCTGGAGCTCTGTCCTCACCTGCTGTTCTTCCACCTTTGACTTACGGTAAGGTTTGAACCTAATAGGACAAGCATCACCCACATTGATGGAGTGGCACGAGCCCTTTATGTAGCCATAGTCATTATCTGATTTGGAGAATATGTCACTATAGTCGTCTAATAAAGTATGAACTTTTCCCAGTTCATCTGGGTCAACTCATCCGAAATATGAACATTGGCAGGGTACACACCAGGTTATTCATGGGCTAGACCAAATCCGCCATAGAGCCAATAGAGTGGATATGTTCAATGTCATCCATGGTAATTAGGAATCCTCTGCCAATTTCCTGGTGTTTTCATATGACCATGTCTTTGCCAGTGAGGTTTCCTAGCAGAAGGGTAATAGGATTGGTAGGCTAGGTCTAGTATCCCAGGCAGTACCGAGGCTCCAAGGGGCTGACGCCCTCAAGACTTATAATATGCAACAAGCAGTGGTGTGGGATTTGGAGCGTGATTTTAGTGTCTCCACTATTTGTTCACCAGGCTTAATCTAGACCTCATCTGCAGCATGGAAAGGGATGCCGTCCCTAGCATCCACTGATTTGGGAATTTTCTATGTGTTGAACCCAGAGGTGGAATAAGGCAAAGCCATAGCTGAAAAGGGGTATTCGATCAGGCAAGGGTATTTATGATTTCTGGGTTCTTTATTAGATAAAAACTAAATGGACTTCATATTTGATTAACAAGATGAAACCTTGCTTCATATTGATTATTCTCTCATACTCAATCATAAATTTGGTACCAATGAGCATACCATATGCGTTGTTGTCCAAAGCCACAGAAGGGGCCGATAAAATAAGCTTACCAATTCAGATGGGAAGGGAAGAGTATTTTCCAATAGATCAGGTATTGTTTGGGCCTGCAGTTCCGAATTTCTTATGTGTACTCCAAGTTAGGCGCTAGTTTTATCTTTTTGATAATCTAGTGTAGATCACATTAACTGGGGAGCCAGTGTCCATAATGGCCATTATTCAAACTTTTTGAATGACCACTTCAACTTTAGTAAATGTTCCTCCAAAGTTAGGCGACAAAGCTAAGATCTCCTTGAGCCAGAAAGTGGAGGTTAATTTTCAAGCAGTCTCGGGGTTTTTATACAAGATGGTTTTCGTGGGATGGACCTGCTGAAGAGGTCAAATCAGGCCAGCTAAGAATTGATCGCCATCGCTGGCAGTGTCAGTAACTTTAGGACACCCTAGAATTTAACTGTGGTAGGTTTCCTCAGGTATGATGGTCTCATCTACTCCTCCAGCGTTTAGTTGATTAGGAACCTCTACTTCCACAGGGGCTCTCAATATATAGTAACCAACGTCATTGTAACCCCCTCATATTCATCCTCAAGGGTATTCTCAACCACTGGCAAGGCCGCAATTGAGGTAGGGGAGACGGCCACATGAGTTTGGGTAGCCTTAGGGCACGCAACTACCAGCTTGGCTGGAGGGAAAGGCACAGAGGCTTTGGTGAGCATGTGCAGAAGCATGGTATCAAATACTTTCAGGTCTCCAATTTAAACAAGGGCTTAAATCCTTTTTAAGTCGCCTGGAGGAAGCAGGTTTCACAGGGAGGATAGGCATAGATGGGCTCACTCTTGACTGTTTAACAGTCAGAAGCTCTTCAATGGTTAGAGCTCAAGATTACACCTCAGCTTTATTTTGTAGCAAATAAATGGAAACTTGGCCACATCTAACAGTGCCTCTTTTATCTTGCAGTGCTTTTGAAGTGGCGTTTCATTGAGATGATATGCCTGGCTAGAGAGGGTTGAGAGGCTAACCCAGTTATCATGGCTGAGATAGCATCACCCAGGGTTAGCATGTTAGATGTGTTCACCCTTTGCGCAGTGAGGTAAAATCGCTCAGAAAAGGCAGCGGTTAGTTCGCCCTCATACATGCTAAGGTTCATAAAGGCCTGGTTTTTACTTGTGTAGACTTTGCTTTGATCCGAATTCAGCCAAAAGAGCCTCCATCACTTCTGCACAGGTATTAAGAGGGGCCATGTGAGGAACTATCATATCATGTGTTATGCGACTTAAGCAATGAAGGATATATTAAACCTTTTGCTTATCCGTTGCGCCATACATGGTATCTTCATAAACATACAAAAAGAAGCAATGCTCCCTTCAACAGGGGTATAATTCTCTTTTAAAAGGGGGTTTGAATGGGCGCTGCTCAAGGTCTTTTAGAAGTGATAGAGCGCTAGCTAGTTGCTTTTCAGGGCAACTAAACATGATTCATTTTTAGGAGGAAAAGTTGGAGGGTTAGTCACATTTTGAGCTTCCATTTTAAAGGATTTTTGGTGTGTACAGATACCCCTGTAGTAAGCACCACTTTGTTGGAAACCAGCTGATTTTCACTCGCTGGTGCTGATGGGTGCTGGCTCCACAAATGGCTTTAGAATTAATAGATATATACAAACACTAAATAACCAAAAAGTTGAAATTGTATAAGGTTTATTAGTGTTAGCATGGGAGAAAAAATGAACCCTCTTGATATCGGACCATTCCATATTTAAATTATATTGAGGGTTGAGGGAAATACAATGGTAAGCGAGTGGAATAGCTTGGGTACATCCAATATAGGTAATATGATAATTCATCCTATTGGAGCTCAGGAAATTTGGGTTACTTAATTCTCTTTCTGCTAAGCATCACTTTTTGAAAATCAATTCAGCTTTGAAATTTAGCTCCACTAAAGAGATTTACGAAAACTATTAGCAAATATGTGTGGGAAACCCCGCAAAAGAACCCGCGGGCTCGGTCAAATGAGCCAGCACCACCCCAAGTGAAGCAACCCCCAGTTACCCACCTCAGGTTCAACCAGAATCACCCGCTCTCAAGCAGCAGCCGTGAAATCAGGCACCACCCCCAACCTGGAGCTACTTCAACTAGTGCCAGTTCACCTGATCGCACTTTTGTAACCTGCACGCCCAACAGCTCTGCGTGCGCTACCTCCCACCAACCCGCTGGGCCCCTCCAACCAAGGAGGTCATCACCCCCGCTGTTTTAATGGCGTCTGCTCAGTTGAATGCAACTCAGCCCATCCAGGCATTCACCTCCCCCATTGTGTCAGCTAATTCAGCCACATCTATTATTGCTGACGCCATGTTTCTGGCTCCCCCCATGAGGGGCGATACCCAGCTACCTGGCCCCCAAACCCTCGGATGTAAGGTTGGATTAGCCGCACATTCTGGTTCACTAAGCACCAAATTGGAAGAATTCACTCTTCTCAAAGGGGATTCAAATGGTTTGTATTTTGGAATTTCACACCAGCTCCAATCTCACCCGTCCCATTTAAACCCCATAATCGGCACTTCTCAAGTTGGCACTTTATCACCATATGCTGAAAATGACTAATTCACCAATCAGCCAGTGAGTTTCGCCAACAAAATCACAGCAAATACTCGGGCTGAATTTACCCAAAGAGATTGGGATGGTGATGAAACATCGCCCTCCTCCCAATTAACTGTAGTTAATTCCAATCTGGATGGGCCTCCCCAATTTAGCAAAGGCCCAACAATCCGCCCCTCAATTCAATATGACGCCAGCAACTGCTGGTACATTCCAGCAACAGGGGAACTCCGCAAGCTTGTCCAAACCACCAGCTCGCATTCAACCCGCGAATGCAGCCCAAAGAAAACACAAACAATCAAAGGAGCCACTGGGGCGTGGCAAAAACCTCTGGCACCAACGCTACCCAAAGCTGATCCCCGTAAAGTGGCGTTTATTGCTGATGTTAAGAAGAAATGGGCCAAAACTAGAGCGCAAAAAGCTCTACCTCGCTCAACCCTCTCCCACGCAATTCGCCTTTATTATAGGCATAACCCTGTTGAATTATATATGGAGTATTACTTCTCATACTTTGCAGCGATTGTGGAGACATTCCCAATTAACACCACCATCCATGAATCAGTGGAGGGCCACTACATCGATGTGGGCTTCACTGAAGCTGCCCTTGCTGACCATGCTGCCACCCTCCAGGTCATTATTCCGCGTGGATCTCTTCACATCTCCCGCACATGCTCTCACCTGGAGAAAGTTTCATAGGTTACTTTTTCCAACCTATTAACAACTGTTGATCCTGAGTCTCTTAAACTGGCGCTCCATCGTGGTTTAATGGAGTTTGGGTCTGTTCTTTCAGTGAACTTTAGCGTCCCCTCTTACTATGCTCCCACTCAAAGAGCTCACACTGCTAGGGCGTTGTTCATCCCCTCCCCACTGTGTCCCGCAACATTGAGGCTATTCCTCATGTGGCGGTAGTTGGGGCATGCCCGAGATCTTTTTTGTCAACTCTGATCAGGAGCGCCCCCAGTGTTCATGGTGTAACGCCCTTGGACACCTGTATAGTGGCTGCACAGTTCGAAAACAAGCCCTCTTAGCCACCACCCAGGGGCCTAAACCAGGCCAAAAACGATCCCACGTGGCCGCAGCAGCAATTCCACAACCCACACAATGGGTTCCCGTTCAAGACCTGTCCCCTGAGGCCTTACGCCTAGCAGTTGAAACAGCTAACCCCACTATTGGTATGGGATACCTTCGCGCTCATGCCCCCCTTCCAGTGAGCACCCCCTCCAATCTCCCAGAGTCAACGCCCTCTCTCACCAAGCGCAAGGCATCTCCCACAGGGCGCCCCTCATCAGCCACCCCCACTCAGGGCTCCGCGGCACCCCCACCAACCTCCACCAGAGATTTATCGCATCAACCCTCAGCTCCCAATGGAGCTATGCCCACTAGCATAAACTGGCAACCCGCGGCCTGCGGTAGAAGTGCCACCTCAAAGAGTCCTACCCTGACCCCACAGTCCATTTCGCGCGGCTCCTTTGCAGTGTTGGAGGAAGTGAATATGGACTCAGACTCATCAAATGGGGACACCGCAGAGGTCGCCGTTGAGCACCCTCAGGTCCTTCCCCTGCAATGGAGTGGGGGCAGCATCTTAGGCTGGCTTACTGGGTCCTCCGCCCCCCCCCACCCTCTCCTTCCCCTCAGAATCCTCAACGCTCCTCACGGATTGCAGCTAATAATCAATCTAAAGGACTCAAAACTAGCCGCCTCACAGCAGCAGGTTTAAGCGCTGGCAACTCCCCAGGACATGGAGGGGAACAGCTATGAGTCCCCACGGCAGCACCCTGGCCCTGCAATCCATCAACGCTAATGGGTTGCGGGACTTTAAGCGGAGAGCCCGCCTCCTCAGCAACTTCAGGTCACCACAGATTGACATCGCTGCTGTCCAGGAGCCCCATATCCTCCCCCACGAACAATCTGTATGGAATGAACAGTTTGGAGGCAACTCCTTCTGGACAAACCATGCCGCCCTTATTGTTTTGAATCCCCAGGTTAAAACTCATTCTTTTTCACAATATCTAGGTGGCCGCCTCATACTGGCCAAACTCACTATCCTGACTTCTCTTTCTTCGCTGCAAGCATCTACCTGCCTAATGCAGGTCAGGAGCAAAACCGGCTCTTGGAAGAGCTTGTCCAACTCAATCTCCCACGGAATACAGTCCTCTTGGGAGATTTCAACACAACCATAAGTCGCGTCCGTGACTCTTACCCCCTGAAGCAAAGGAACGCCCTGGATCAAGTCGCCTCCAGGATTTCCTTCACCTGAGTGGCTTTATGGATGCTCTTCCACCCTCCGCGTCTGGCCTAGGTTGCATGACTAGGATCCAGTATGATGGAGGAGCTTTCCAGTCAGCGTCACGCATAGATATGGCACAGATTGGCCCCCTGCTAATTGACCGCGTCTCCTCTCCCATCTCTCGTGACAACCATTTGAGTGATCATAGGTCAATCACCGTTGTCCTCACCACCACACTTAGACTGTCGCGTAGGTTCTGGCCTAGGGTTGCCCCAGCTCTTCTCAACAACCCCTTCACTAAGGAGAAGCTGTCTATGACCATCCGGGAGACTCTCACCTCCCCCCACCCCACCTGCTTGACCACAAGGCTAGATGGGCGGTGATCAAGGAGGGAATCACCCGCGTTGTTTACAACTGTGCCAAAGCCCAGATGACCGCAGCTCAAACCAGAGTCAAAAGGGCGGAAGCCAGAATCAGACATCTGGAGCAAAACTGCCAGCCTTCGCCCTCTCCCAGTTGGTTGGAAGACTGGGAAGCGGCGCAGGAAGCACTCCGCTTGGAGCTCACACTGCAGGAAGAACGGGCAGCAAACTTTACAACATCTCGTTACTATGCTCAATGGGAACGCCCCGCCCGCTTCTTCTTTTAGAAACATAAAGCCCGGTCAACAGCGCAGGATATTACTGCAATGAAGATTGGCACTACAACCACTTCTGATAAGGAGGAAATCACGCAGTAACTACACCGCTTCTACTCCAGCCTCTTCCATGCCACCCAGGTGGACCCGTCAGACATCCAATACTTCCTGTGGCGGGCTCCAGAGCCGCCCATTGACCCACGGGCTGATGAGGCTCTACTGGCGCCTATTTCCATCCAGGAGGTGATGGAAACCCTTCTGAAATCCCCACGGCTTAAAGCCCCAGGCTCAGATGGTATACCCTTCGAGGTGTACCTTCTGGAACCTGCGGTGATAGCCAGAACCCTCCGCAACCTCTTTGCTGCACTCTTGGTGAATGGCGAGGCCCTCCCCGACTCCAGAGGCTCAATCACGACCCTCATTCACAAGAAGTCAGACCGTGAGAACCTGGCGAACTGGCGCCCCATAGCGTTGATCAACACAGACCACAAGCTCTTCACGAAGCTTCTGGCCAACCGCATCACCAAATGGGTGTCACCTCGCCTCTCCTCATCCCAGCACGGTTTTATTCCGGGGAGGTCGTTATGGGACAACCATAATGACCTTCACGTGACTTTGACTGCTAACTCTCGTAAGCTGAATGGCTTTGTGGCTCTCCTGGATATGGAGAAAGCATATGATCGGATGGCCTAAAAGTATATTGATGCTTCCCTGGCCCGCTTCCATCTCCCCCGCAGCTAGGCGCTGGATATCAGCGCTCTATGACCAGCTCCACACCAGAGTCCTGGCGCCAATGGTTTTTACAGTGGCAGTACCAGTTGGACAAGGTCTTCGGCATGGGGACCCCCTGAGCCCTATCCTTTTTAACATCACCCTTGACCCCCTCTTGGCCTCCTTACAGGACAAGCTAACAGGGATTCTGGTCCCAGGTAAAGCCCCCACACGCAGCATGGCATTTGCAGATGACACTGCCATTGCATTTGGCTGCCCTGGGGATGTTGCCCTCGCTTCTGTGACCATTGAGAGGTACACCAAAGCGTCCAACGCCATGGTCAATACCTCCAAGATAACGGTTGTACAGGTCGGCTCCCCCACCTTCCCCCCACCATTTGGTATTGAGCCTGAGCGCGGTACCTTCCGTCAACTGGGCGTTCTCACCAACCAACAAGGAGTTGCGCTAAAAGACAATGAGGACTTGCTCCTTGCAGCAGTTAACTCCAGGATTGCCAGCTGGAACCGGCGGCACATCTCCCCCAGGGTTGAGCTCTGATGGCCAATGTGTTCCTCCTCTCCAAAGCCTGGTTCCTAGCGCACGCCTGCCCATTCACAAATGCCTTTTATACGCGGCTCAATGTACTCCTCCGCTGTTGGATCTGGGGCTCAAACCATCCACCAATGGCCCTCTCAACCTTTGCCCAACCCTGCAATGAAGGGGGCCTAGGGCTTCTAGACACGTGATCCCACGCCACCACAATCTTCCTGAAGTTCCTATGGCCGATTGTCTACTGGGACGTGACCCGTATGCCCCAATGGGCGCCCGCCCTCCGCCAGTCAGTGTCAGCAGCTCTGGGTCTTCCTAGAGTATCTCTGACCTCATTAGGGGAGTGGCTCATAAACCACCCAGGCCATCGCCTGAAACCATCCTCATCCCCCTACTGGAACCAGGCTCTCCTTGCCCTGGAACGAGTAGGCGCGCGGATCCACCATGCCTTCCCATACAGAAGGGAAGGCCCTGGCCTCAGCCCCCGTCGCCATGCAATTGTGCACAATGGACAAGTTGTCACAACTCGTCTCAACCCCCAAGATCGTCCTCCCATCCGCCCAAGACTCCTTGAGCTCCTCCCTCCCTCCGTGATATTTGACCTTAAGGAATTGTGGAAGGACGTCTATCACCCCATCCTGTCAGCAAAGGTGTCCAACACCTTATGGAGGGTGCTCCACTGTTCATACAGGACAGGGGACCGGACTGGCCCTACCTTCCAGCACCGAAGCTGCCCCCGCTGTGTGGAGCCTATTGACTCCCACCTCCATCGTTTTTTCACCTGTCCAGGTGTCGCCGCATTTTGGCCAAAGGCCTGCGCGCTCCTCCATGCTCAGCCCTGGTCTGGACACCCTGTGAAAGACCTCATGTTCGAGCAGACGTTGCCTGGTTGCCACCAACCCCTCCATGTCCTCGCCTATGCCACAGCCATCTGGACCATCCATAACTCCTTCCTTCGTGCTGCCTTTGACCAGCAGGTGTGGACCCTTCCACACATGATCACCCACTTTCAGGTACACTTTGAGATGGCCCTAGAGGTCTGCACTATGTCGCCAACCCTCCCCCGCTCAGTTTTCACTGCAGCACGGCTCTGTAACGCAAACCTCCCTCCCTTTCTCGATTCCTCCTCCCTCCCCTTCCCTCACCTCAGGCTCTTAGGAGCCCAGGCGTAATTTAATAAACATCGATGAATCCCCCTTGGGTTGGGACCATCTTTTACTAAAAAAAAAGAAATCTGGGTTACTTAGGTGAAACAACTGAAGGGAAGGTAGTTTTAGGCAGAATGTACATGGGGTAGTGATTTGATATATCAAACAATCACCATTTGCTAAAATAATTGCACCTTGGGGGACCTCCACCATGCCCATAAAGGGGTGGTCCCCGCTTAGGTGTTGAATTGGAACTGGACGTGGCTGAGGAAGTAACATTCAATGGGCGCCCTGAAATATGCCACGTGGTTCGATCAATCTGACTGCCAGATTTTGAGTTAATTGCCCATTTAGTACCTAGTAAAGCGCTTCCTCAATTCACAGGGTTCCACCGAGAATCAGCCAGGGTCTTTTGTCCTATATTGTCATTATTTTCAATTGAAATAATATTATTATGAGATTGGACATGTAGTTGGCCAATCATACTTGTTAAATCGGGATTATTCTTCCCCAAAACATTATTTTGCCAAAGTCAAGATGGCAATTGTCCATTATGGTTGATAAACATTTTACACTCCAGTCAAGAAATTATATGATTGATCAATAAGCTATATATCCGGCAGATCATATTATATGAGTCAAGGTGAGCCTTAAAATTAAAAGTAAAATTATGTTGATGTGAAGCAAATTGATTGAAGTACTGATAGTTCAGCAAATTGAGGGAATTCCGCCAAAGCCTCGAGATAGAACAAAACCCCCTAAAATGTAGCAAATAGAAAATTACTAAGAGGGAGGGTTAAAATCACCTAGGAATACTGGGGATAGGAGTTGAGTGGGAGAACGAGAGAAGGAGGTTCTGTAAGTTGGAAGAAGGAGAAAGTTATCAGAGTTAGTCTGCATTTTTATATATATAATAAAAGTGTCAATTGGGGAGATAGCTCCCTATTTTTATATAGTTTTTATTTATAAAGGATTGGCAATATTCATATCATCCGTCCGTTGCTCACTGGTGATTAACCTATGCAACCAGTGTAGCGGATCTAAGAAATACCACCAAAAATTAACAGTGGTGCTCACTACAGGGGGCCACTGGTCAACTATAGTTAAACGGCCACTAGGGCATCATGGTGAGCCCACACTCACTATGCCAGAATTTAATAGGTTTTCATGAACAGTACTTCAGGGGAAACAATGGATGCAATTAATGAGGAACTGGTACTATTCATGGTGATGGAACTAGAGGACAATGAAACTAGGATGAAACTGCATTTAGCTGCTTGTCCCGCTTTGGAGTCAGCCTGACAGGGCAGGTCCACTAATGTACCCCTCAGCAACTGCAGAATATTATGGAATGGCTCTTGCGGGGTTACCACCTCTATGAAAAAGATGTGGGGAAACATGCTCTGAGTTTGTTTTATAATCAACTGGACCAAGAATCCCGTTATGAATTGTATATGTCTTACCTTGACGCTACCACAATGGGGTTGTCTCACCAGCTCAGCACACATGGAGGTGAGAAATACTTGGTTGCGTACGTTCAGCCTTCAATCCACCAACTACTGCATGTGTTAGCCTGACATAACATTGAGATCAGCAATGTCATGTGCTTTGTGCAGGCACAGTAGAACAACTCTCACCTTTTACTTGAAAGCCTGTATCACTCTTCCTCAGAGATTCAGGGGGCGTTAGAGAACTGACAGTTGTGTTGTGGACGTCTGCCATCGCCTGGGTGAACTAATCCCATGCTTGAATCATGAGTTACCCCAAGTAATAGTTGAATTGTTAGACTGTATTGGGCTTTTGGGTAAATGGATATGGGATGTCATGACACTGGGTAGTAACACCAAACGCTTTATGGTGGAGATGTCTGAATGGTTAGAAGGAATTGACACGGCGGTGGCTTAGATGAGAGACCAGCTTACCCTGTTGGAGCAGCGTATGACTGATCACGCTGACACCGTGGCACTTGAATTTAGTCAACTTGTGCTGAGTGGAGTGACCAGCAGACAGCTGACCATTTGGCTAGCTCTTTCTTGGCAACCTCAGGCTACAGCCAATTGCTAGGTCAGATTAATCAGTTGGAGAGTTCCAGTCAGGTGGCTCAGAGCTGATCCATTACTCTTTTGTTCTTTGAGACGGTGGAGTAGTCTGATATGAAAGTACGCTTAAATAACCTTCAATGGTCAAATGAAGAGTTGGTGTGGGAACAAACTGCTTTAATCAGTCAAGTGGATGAAGTGAACTGACAATTGCATGACACTGGTCAGCAGAATGTGAGAATGTAGGACATTGGAGGATGTCTGTCATGGAAACGGCAGATGAAGTTTAGACCAGCCTGTCAGTTGGGATGCGTGAACATCCAAAAGGCAAACCAGAATGCTAGAGGCATTGCTGACCGTATGACTTGATATGGAGCCAGAAAATGTGATACCACGAAGCAGTGGCGTAACAGCAGGGTAAGGAGTATCCAAATGACAAACCACATCAAACCCATTACCAACTCAGTGGTTCTCACTGCATGAGGTGAGACTACTGGGATAGTCTCGACGTGATTCTTGGCTTGAGAGGCCAATTCATTGGGGGCGATAGGGAGAGAGATTCTCTTTTTCTATTGTTGTACATAGGGCCATAAGATCCCCTTGTATTGTTGTTGGAAATTCATAAGAGTGAGCTTATAAAACCAAAAGTGTCAGACTCGCTGGGCCCAATCGGTGATAGAGGGAACCAGGGTGACCAAAATAATTGGTAAGGCCCACCTGGAGTGCGGGGCGATGAACCACCAGGGAAATGCCAACTGGGATGCAGCCAGAACAAAAAAATAAACAAAAAATGATTTTTGCAAAAATTTATTTGGAAAGGAAAGTAAGAAAATCAACCAACAATTTTCTCAGTGCCACGCAACTGAATAAATAGTGGTCGATTGGGTAGTGACAGGATGGGGTCAGGACCCAACAAATTCAGCCTAACCGGTGCATTGTTCTGGAATGGGGGGCTTATTTTTGGGAACCAACATCGCAAAATTTGGCGGTGGGCCGAGTCTCTGTTAGTTCAACCTCAAACATCCAAACCAGGGTTTGACTACATTTCTGACAATTAGCATGATGGCATTTGGCCCAACAGGTGACGGGAACCCCCAAGGCCATCCCTTATAGGAACGGGTCCATTTGGTTGGAAATAGGTTCAGGATGGCCAACCCACCCACGCTCAGTCATTTAACCATTCGTTTGGTCAACAGCAGCACATCGGGCACAACACCCAAATTACTATTTGAGGGCTTCAAACCCTCATTGATAGTGCCTAATATTTGTTCAACTGGTCTGGAGATTGAATTGGAACTGTCAGGTGATCCAGCCGATATCTCATTCTTCATGCTTTTACAGTCATTTGAATTCTGGCATCAGCCAGATTGACAGCTGAATTAGATCTGACCAATTTCAATTTGGTAATCTCAGCACAGATTTCACTAATTCCCTGCAACAGTTTCTGCTGAGGTAAGTGTGGGTATTGGAGGTGGGATCTGAAGAGGATGAGCTGTTACTATCGCTCATCTACTACATGAGCGATGTCGCCCTGAGTGATGAGAGCTACCGCCATCGTCTTTGGTGTCTTTTTATTTGCGAACAGGAAGATGGCCCGATTGAGAGACAAAGGACGTTCCCTGAGACTTAGAATGTCCTTTCACAACTCTAAAAAGTGGAGTGTAAGCTGGACACTGAGTAAAAATTCCGCCGCTAATTACATAAGGAATTTGAAGAGCTTAGGCAGTGGGTGAGAGATGGATGGTGTTGGTGCTATTTGGTCAAGACGGAGAAGATAATAGATGACCTGTTTGCTGAACAGACTAACAAGGGAGGTAAGGGCACAGTCAGCTGCGAATCTGGTGAAGAATACTACAGATCAGCCAATGAGTACCCCCAAGGGTCTCAGCAGTCCCTCCCCATAATCCAACTTCTTCTTGGTATATCATGACGGATTCATATCTGTCCTCACAACCCTATTCTTGCCCTCAAGGGATGCTTCCCTTGACTAATCTGAACCCATTCTATCTATTCCCTGAGCCTGAAGCATTAAGCAGGGTGATTTTGTCCAGATTGAGAAGTTGCCACCTTTCAGTCGTGATGGGAACATGCACATATATTTTAAACAGTTTAGATTCGCCATGGAAGGAGCATCGGATTGGTGGAAAGCAAGATTTTATATCCGCTCTGTATGTTAAGAGCTCTAACCAGGTCACATGTTACCTACAGAGTAGTTCAGTAACCTATCAAGAAGTGAAGGAGACTGTGCTCCATCTTTTGGGGGCAAGGAAAAGATGGCGCAGCGTAGGGCCAAATTCCTGACAAATAAAGTTTTAAAAGAACAAGTCCCTGGTGGAGTTTGTGAAGCAGTTTATGGTAGAAGCTCATGTGTTAGTGGGAGCAAATATCTTTTTTTAGTACTAGATGTGGGAGCAAATATCTTAACTAACGAGGATGTAGGAATAGCAATGATGGCAGCGGTCAAGCCATATTGTGAATTGTATAACTCTATGACCCACATACTTCAAGAAGACGTGGAGCTTTTACAAACTGTTTACACTTTATGCCGTCTCTCTGTCACCTTTAGTGCTCCCAATGTGGACCGGAAAGCACCTGCAATTTCTGCTGCATCATCATTGGGAAATGTATCAAAATGACCTGGTTCTTATCCGTTGGGCAATATGTGGCCACCTAATAGTTTGGCGGGTCCCTTCCGCCCTCCTTAAGAACAACCAGCCCGTCCCCAGCCTAATTACCATTCCTCGGTAAACTTCTGACCCAAACCTTCAGGCGTGATCCATAGATGGGAGACATTTAAGAATGCTTGTTTCTCGTGTAGCCAAAAAGGCCATTATGTTCATAACTGCCCAGGCAACCAGCATGCTCATGCAGTGCCATCTGTTCTGATTGAACAGGTAAAAACTTGAATGGACCATCTAGTACTAAAAAAAAAGAAAAACTTGAATGGAGTAGAGATGGGATGCTCTAATTCCGCTAAGACAAATTTATTTTTCCCTAATGATTCCCATGAGTCTCGTTGCATTGGCCCCAGTACCCAACCTGTCAAATTATTATATCAATAACTTCTACATGATATCTCAGCCTCAATTCAGGAGAGCGACCATAACCCTTCAGAAACTGAGTTCCGCTGAGATGTGCAAAAGCCATATGCTTGGCAGATCCTTGAGTGGACCGGTATAAGTGAAGTGGGACCCTTGCTGTACGCCACCTCCCTAGGGGGTAAATTTAGCTATTCCATTAGAAAAGAGCGCCCAGGATTATCCTCATGTTGGTGCAGGTATTGTCACTTTCCTTGGTAACAAAAAACCCTTGGACGTTCACATAATAAATACCAATGGTTCTTCCTATTCAGAGTGTACCTACTGTTATATTTTCTTTTCAGAACTTAAAAATCGAAGCTATTATAGATACTGGTGACCCAGTTAATATAATCTCCACCAAAATCATGGCTAATCTTCCGCTGAATCTTGATATGGAACACAGAGTAGTGTATGGACCACGGGGGCACAGAGCACTGTGTCAGAAGGAGCTTACAGCACGTTACCTCTGAGATTCGGCTCAGTCAGGGCTTCCACTCCAGAAGTGGTTTTGCCTAATATTAACTATGACATTTTGATTAGTGCTGCATTCATATGGCGATTTGTGTCTGTAGTTAATATGGCGAATGAAACCATTAGTATCCTATGACGGCAGATCCCCATTTATTTTACCTCCAGTGGAGTCCCAAAGGACCTATTCCGCTTTAGTCAGATAAATCTAGAGTATAGCAATGGGGTGATTCCTGTTCAATATTGGTAGATGAAGTGGAGGACCAGAGCCCTTCCTAGCCAAATTTATGAGTATAACGGTATACTGCTACATGCTGCGAGTGCTTTAAGCATACCGTCTGGGCATCAAGTCATACTAGGGAAATAGCTTGAGATTGACATCTCTGAAGGTTTATATGGGAGATTATGGGCCCTACCAGCAATCCCAGCTCGAACCCCATGTGGCCCCTGGGTTACTGTTGCTAGGACATGGGGAAGTGAAAGTATTAGTAGCAAACCAGAAGAGGGAGGCTATGATGGTCCAAAGGCACCAAGTGATGGCTTATTTACACTTGGCCCCTATTGGCGAGGTTCACTATATTCACAATTTTGGTTTGAGGAAGGACCTCGGACTACTGGTAAAATCCCCATTTGGAATAATGACAATAGTTCCCCAGGAAGCTCTGACTGGGTTGTCAGTGGTCCAGAAGGATAGGGTGATGGCCATGTTTAAAATATACCGATATTTTTTGCTTCTGATGACCATAATTTGGGGTGCTCACATGGGGTGATGCATCAGGTAGAAGCAGGAGATCACCCTCCCATTTTGAATATAGCCCATTTGGCACTCCAAGGCTGCAGAGGAAGTAGTCTCTGATGAGTTAGAAAAATTTTTTGAGCAAGGGATGTTGAGACGTCCAAGAGTCTGGGGCATTGCCTGTGCTCATGTTTAAGAGAAAAGATGGCACAAACTGGGTGGTCATCACCTACTGGAAGCTTAATAGCGTTACAAATAAGATCTCCTATCCTCTCCTGCAAATTGACAACACTTTAGATCGGCTGGGAGTCACTAACTACTTCTCTGCCATGGACTTGATATTAGGGTACTGGAAGATTTTGTTGCCAGCAGCGGAACGTGAGAAATGCGCTATAATCACCTTGAAGGGGTTGTTCCATCCTACATGTATGCCAAGGGTTTGTGCAACGCCCCGGCTACATTCCAGCATGCTATGGATATGATCTTAGGTGACTTGAAGCTTTCCTGCGCTCTAGTCTACCTTGATGATATCAACATTCTCTCACAAACATTCACAAAACATCTGGTCTACTTGGAACTAGTGTTCCACTAACTGCTAATGCTAACATAAAGATCAATCCTCAAAAGTGTAATTTTTAAGTAACAATTGGAATTCCTCAGGTTTGTGGTAGACTCAAAAGGGCTTAAATCTCAGCTGGCGAAGTTGGAAGCTATAACCAAGATGACTAAGCCAGGCAATAAGCGAGATATCCAAGTGTTTTTGGGGATGGTCGGTTACTACTGGAAGTTCATTCCTAACTTCAGTTGTATTGGGGCACCGCTCTTTGACTTGTGAAGAAGAAGCCACTTTTGACTGGAATGAACGATGCCAAAGCGCTTTTATTGTCTTTTAGACTGCTTTGATGAGCACGGAAGTTTTCCTATATCATAATTTCAAAAATGAATTCTTAGTGCAAACAGACGCATCACTTTCCGCTGTAGGGGAAGTATTATCCCAGAAGGATGATGATGGAGTAGAGCACCCTTTCGCATTTTGTAGTCAAAGCTTAAACTGTCATGAACGGAATTACACTTTGACTGGGCAGTAGTGCCTGATGGTAATATATACTTATAAACAGTTCCAGGTTTATCTCTATGGGGTGAAATTCCAAATGGTAACAATCATGCATCATTGCATTGGTTGCAAAATCTCCATGGACCTAAAGGATGGCTTGCGTGATGGGCATTGAAGCTCCAAGCATATGACTTTGAGATAATACATCATCTGGGGGTGAAACATCAAAATGAGGATTGTCTCTCACAGTACTAACAGTCACCATTACAGCGGATTTGGCCGACATCATGTATGAGAAGATGGTGGTGGGAAAATATCATGACAAACTGCCACGTGATCAAGGCGCTTGATGGGCTTAGACAAGATACCTTTTTACGCAATGGGGAACTATATAAGAAAATTGGAGAAGCAACACTGAGTTTCTTAAAACCCTCCGCCAGGCCAATGATTATCTTAGATGCACATAGGGCAGTAGGGCATGGGGGTTGTGGAAGACGTTGGAGTTCTTGTGACCCCGCTACTATTGGGAGAGCATACATTATGACGTGCTGGAGTTAGTTTGTTGCGGTCATCAGTGCCAAATGAAGAAAACTTTTTCACAAGAAGACGACCTACCAACTGGTCAAGCTCCGTTTTGCATGGCATACAGTTTCTCTTGATGAGGTGGGGCCTCTGCTGACTGGCGTGAACCAATCTAAGTATAACTAGTAGCAACTGATAGCTTGACAAGATGGATGGAAGCAAGAGCAATTAATTATCTAGGGGCTGTCACCACCAGCAATTTTATCTTGGAATGTTCATACATCGACATGGCTTTTAGAATTTCAGATGACCACATAATCCAACCTTTTAATCGATTAATAATTTGATTAAGTTATAATCATAAAGGATTGGCAACAGCGGCTGATTGATAAAATTATTGTCAGGCATCATCCCTGATGATATTAGAGGTCACCAACTGATAAGATTATCGTCAGCTTTCATCCCTGATAAAATCAAGCAATAATTTGATATGGGAGCAATACCCAATAGTCAAAATTATATGAAATTGTTCAGAGTAGAATGAATGGGGAGTCATTGGAAACTACCAATGCGTTCAAACACTGAAGGTAGAGAGTAGAATTGTCATCAGCCAGAAAAATTGGCTTTGAGTCCCTAATACCAATTGTTTGGTCATCAAACACCTGACAATCACGCTGCCTAAGAAACTCAAGGCAATGGTACCCAACGAGATTCAGTGCCTAACACTTGAGGGTCAAACCAGTATATGAGCACAAATAATTCCCAGCGGACAGCTGAAAAGCTGTTTTGTGATTCTAACTATAAAAGCCACAAATTGTTCCCTAATAAAAGAAGATAAAACCCGATAGCTAATTGATTTTAACATCAGTTGTTTAAACATTACTCTTAAGAGAAGAGTGCAAGGATCAGATATCCTTAAGTTGTTATCAAAGTCTCTGCCTGGCTCTGTGAGAAGGGAATAGGGAAAGTGTCCCTATCAGTATCAAAGTATCTTTAAGAGGAAGAAGCACTTGTCTAGCGTTGGACGATACACTCAACGTGGCTTTTGGGCATTCAACTTTAATAATAGTCCTCATACTATTATTGTCCCAGTTAATCAAATTCAATCAAATCAATGCAAGGATCCACGAATCTGTGCAGTTGAAATCTAGGGCCAAAAGCGATCAAACGACCAAGCCCTAGATTTTAACAATGGTGCTCACTACAGGGGGTAGTTAAGTTGTCAAAAGTTAATTTAAACAATGATGTCTTATAAGGAGAGCTCCAGAAGCTCTGGGCGGAACTACAAGCCGTCAATCAAAATGTGCTCAGCTTGGCATCTTAAGCCAATGTTAGTCCTTAGAGGAGCGTATGATAATGGCGTAAGAGATGCTCAACAACTAGGAATGGTGAATAACGATCTGTGTGGAAAAGTTTCCTCTTTGAAGTGAAAAGAGGGCGAACTTTTCAAAGAAATTTTTTTAAAAAACTGAATAGGAAGCAGATCAAGAATGCATCTGGCAGTTTCATGAGGAGATGACGAAAATGACAAAGCATATTAAGGAATTGGAAAAACACAAATGTTAGTGTAAGCAATTTGAGGTAAATTAGGCCAAAGAAAAGGCATGTGAAACTCTAATTGGGAAGACCTCTTCGCCACAAAATATGCCCAAACCATTCACTGGTGTGTCAGAAATGGCTCCCAAAGCCACTCCTATGGCTTATCAAGTAGCTGGGCCAGGATCTTCTATGAGCGGAGCAACCGAGGAATTTTGAAGTATGCCAAAATTTCCCACCTTTCACAGGGATAACGCCCTGCCGTTTTTCCGCCTGTTTGAGATGACCATGTTTGGTTATGCGGACCATCAAAAAGTGGTGACTGTAATGAACTGTATTAGCACTGACTGCCAGAATCTGGTGCTACCCCACCTCAATGGGGGCAACTGGTCCTACTCAGAATAAAAGGCAGCTATTATGTTGGAGTTTGGAATCCCCTACTCAGATGGTGAATTGTAAACAAGAGCTTATGGGTATCCAATTCCGCAAAGATGAGACCCTGGCTAGTTTTGCCGACCAGTTTTGCCAAGAAGCCCAGATCTTAGCAGGAGCGAATGTGTTGATTGATTTTAATGCACACATAGCCATGCAGGCAGCACTCTGTCCTTACTGAGAATTGCATTAGATTATGGTGGTGGCGCTAGTGACTCAGACAATGACCTCTCAGATGGTGGACCATCTGAAGATGCTTAGAGCCACGTTTGATATTCACAATTGCACTTTTAAAGTAATTCAAATGAAGGGTAAAAATATTGTCAAATTCGCTGAACCATCTAAAGAATTTGAGAGCTTAATTGTGATGGAAATTAAACCTGGAGTTCAAAAATGAGCGGACAAATTGTCAGTCCGGTGTTTCCAATGCGGGAAGTATATCCATGTAATTGCCTATTGTCAGGACAAAAAGCTGAAGGATCAGATTAATCTTGTTCAGACCCAAGAAACTTGTTCAGATTTGTGAAAAGGACCAGCAGTCTAGATCAGGGACTTTCTAGTACTGCTGATAAACTGTCCCACCTGATATAGTGAAAGAGGAAATCGATATCTCTGACCTATTTGTGGATGATGACTCACCGGATCCACTCCATCAGGTGTTAGCATATATGTTAATGTGATAACTCGAGCAAAAGTGAAGGGGATTGATCCTAAAATTATTAATGAGGTCACTCAACCCTACATACAACTGTTAGCAGAGAAAGTTAAATCTGCTGAGAGCCCTGAATACTTAGTCAAAATGAAGTTGTATTAGGTAAACATTTCTTTACCTATCAGCGCAATTAAGGAGTCATTCCCTTATTTATCCGCTCAAATAATTCAAACACTTGATTCAGAGAATAAGGCCATTATCCATTCAGTAAATACTTTATTGCAGTACTCGGAGTGTACCTATGTCAATATTCTAGTCAATAGGACAAAAGTACAAGCCATAATTGATAGTGGAGCTCCAATCAACAGCGTTTCCACCAAATTATTGAAACGTATGAAGATCTTGCTAGATTTGGAGCATTGAAATAATATGTAATGTCTGGACCAGACATTACCATCTCATGTGGAGCCTACAGTGTGCTACCACTTCAGTTTGGATTGCTGATGGTGTCAGCTCCCGCCATAGTGCTGGCCAATCCAAACTATGATATACTTATCAGGATGGAGTTCTTGAGGAAGTATGGGGTGAAATGTGATTTCAAAGAAAACACCCTGATGATATTGGGGCAGACGTTGCCTTTGGTGTACCAGCGGAAGGAAGAAAATCTGCTGAAAAAAAGGAATAATTTTGTCAACTTAATTTATAGTGATGGTATTATACCCATTTGCTATAAATTAGTTGAACGAGAATGGAAAGCAATGCTGACGGAAATTATGGAGAATTGTGGGATACCTCTAATGATAAACACAACAAACACTATTTCACCGGGGGCTCAAATTATAGTTAATACCAGGTTAATGATGGAACTTCCAGAACAGCTATATGGTGAAACCATTAATATATGGGAAAATCGTAGGCCAAACCGTAGGTGGCGCCAGGGATCTTAATGCCAGGTCACAAAGAGTTACGAGATACTATTAGCCAATCTGGGAAGAAGCCAATAAAAATTGAAAAAAATCAGATCATTGCATTTCTGCACTTGCTCCTAACAGTGGAATTTTATGCTTTTCATGAATTTGGACCGTTTTCCGAAATGGGATTGTTAGTGGAAGCTACCAAAAGTGTCAATGTATTAGTGGATTGTGAGCAGCTAGCTGATCTGACTGAGAATCAGCAGGAGGATGTGCTCCAGTTATTTGAAAAATATCAGGATATATTCGCTCAGAATGATCATGGCTTAGGATGTGCAAAAACATACTTTACAAAGTTGATACTGGGGAATATCCACCAATAAAAATGAGACCTGTTCATGGGTCAAGAGCAGCAGAAATAGAGGTCAGCAATGAAATGAGCAAGTTAGTGGATCATGGGTTACTCGTTCCATCATCAAGCGCATGGGTGATCCCAATCCTGTTGGTAAAATAAGAAGGATGGATCAAATCAAGTAGTGTTTAACTATCACTGGCTAAACAAGATCACTAAAAAAGACTCCTATCTGCTGTCTTGAATCAACGAGGTGCTTGATTGCCTAGGGGAGGCAAAATACTTTTTGGCTATGGACCTGATTTTGTTTTTTATAAAATTGATTTACCAAAAGAAGATCAGGAAAAATGTGCAATAATTACCACATAAGGACTATAACAGCCGACTAGAATGCCCCAAGGTTTATGCAAATGTCAGGACTTTTCAGCGTGCTATGGATTCAATACTTAGTGACATGAAGCTATCCTGCGTGCTAGTATACTTAGACATTATCAACGTCTTCAGCAGGACCTTCACAGATCATTTGGAGCATCTAGAGGAAGTTTTCTGCAGTTGGCAATGGTGAATCTAAAGATTAAGCCGAGGAAATGCCATTTTTTAAAAAAAGAGCTCAAATACTTAGGGTTTGTTATAAACTCTAATGGATTACAACCGCAACCCATGAAAATAGAAGCTAGTGAGTGGATGTCATTTCTGAAAAGTGTTTGGGATATTCAAGTCTTTTTGAGGATGGTATGGTACTATTGCTGATTCATCAAAGACTTTGCTGGAATCACTGAGCCTTTATTCCACCTACTTAAGGATTCAAAAAAGGATTTGTGTGGAATGAAGAGGCACAGAATTTGTTTGATAAGCTCCAAAATGTCTCATGAGCAGCCCAGTGTTGAAATATCCAACTTTTAATTGAGAATTCATAATTCAAGTGGATGCCTTGTTAATGGCAATTGGAGCCGTTCTAAGTCAATTAGATGACAATGGGGATGAACATCCAGTAGTCTACATGAGCAGAACCCTGTTGCTAGCGGAAAGAAACTATACCATGACCAAGTGAGAGTGTCTGATGGTCATCCATGCCTGTAAACAAATTCAAGTCTATCTACATGAGATGCACTTTAAAGTCATAACTGACCACTTGTCCCTGCGCTGGCTCATAACCTGAAGGAATCAGAGGGTCAGTTGGACCGATGGGCTTTAAAGCTGCAAGCATACAATTTCAAAATTATCCACATAGCTGGAGTGGTACATCAGAACACCAGTGGATTGTCTCAATTGCTGGTTGTTCATGTAATTTATCATCAGGCTTATGGACTGTTTCAGCGGATTATCAAAGGAGATATTGGGGATGAACTCCAAGAAATTCAGAATGCATTACAAAAGGCCATGTAAAATACCAAACTTTAAGAACAATCAATTATAAAAAATTATCTAAGTAAAATGGGTTTTATTTCCTAAACCATCATAATGAGCGGAAATCATTTGAGCCGCTCATAAGGTCGTTGACCATAGTGGCATAAAGAAAACAGTGGATCATATTCGCCAGTACTATTACTGGGAATCAATCAACTATAATGTTGTGGATTATCTAATTTATTGTGTGGAATGTCAACTTCACAAGCCGCATAAAAACGTCGTAGGGTACCAGCTAGTATGCCCTGGTTTTGCATGGCACATGGTGTCCATAGACATTATGGGGCCATTGAGTATCAGCACTAGAGGAGTGAAGTATATGATCATCACAATAGACCATCTAACCTAATGGGTCAAAAAGAAAGCCCTTAGCAAAGTAGATGCAATGAGTACGGCGAAGTTTATACTCGACCAAGTGATCTATCAGCATGGATGTCCCCAAGTTATTCTCAGTGACAATGGAACCAATTTTACATCACACATGATTCCCAAAATAAACTAATTAATGGGAATCTGCGGTGTTGTATCTGTCCCCTATCTTCCAGAAACAAATGGAATGGTGGAAACAGTGAATGCAACTCTAGCCTCAACATTACAAAAATTGGTCACGGGGAAAACTTCCACTTGGGGGCATATCTGAGTTTGGTCACATTTGCTTATAATATTAGTTGCTATCTGGCAACTGAGAAAATGCCATTCGAACTGTTATATGGGTGGAATTCTGCATTACTTCTAATATTGTATTCAGCAGTAGAGCCATCTTTAAATGGAATCCAAACAATATCTATCCTGACTGGCCAATATCCTGATTGAATTACAATCTTGGGCATTTGAAATGACAATGAAAAAAGAATTAATGCGAAGAAAGTGGATGACCAGAATTAACCTACGTTGAAGGTATACCATGTGGAGATAGGGTAGCCTATTGCGATACTCATGGGTTTTGGAGGAAAAATAAGTTGGACGCCCTATGGATGGAACTGTTCAAAATTATCACTAAGTTGGAAAATGATGCCCATATGATCAAGGATACTGAGGATGGTCACATAGTCAATAGAGTCCACGTGAAATACTTAAAGTTTTGGACTTAAAAGAAAAATAATAAATGAAAAAAAAGATAAAAAGATACATAAAAATAAAAAGTAAAAAATATTAAAAAACTGATTTTAATTCAATCAGTGATGCATCTGGTGATATTTCCACCTACCAAGCGTGGAGGAATGGATAGTGATGGGCACAAGTCCCAAGCGTTTGGCAGGATCAGGATAGGATGAAACTAGATTCTCCGGAATAGTCCCTGTCAATGAGATGTTGAAACCACCTTGGGGTTGAAACAGGTGGCAAAGTGCCAACGAGACCCGTCCTGAGGTTTATACAGGTTGACTATGGAGTCACAGAAACCCGTCCTGGGGTTGGTACAGGTTGCAAAGTGCCAATGAGACCCGTCCTGGGGTTTGTACAGGTGGACCAGTTGATCTTTTAGCAAGGATGTGAAGATGGGACTGGCGCGGCATGATGTCGCAGGAACTGCGCTCAAGAAGAGGCGGCAACAGGTAACAACCAAGGATAAGAAGTCATCAAAACTGAGCAGATCATATGGGCGTTGAGTGCGGACAGAGCTGCACTCCGCTGAGGACATAGAGATATGAAAAACCAAATATGAGCTCAAGCTAAGGCGGCTTCCATCCCTGAGGGTTCTATCTTATATTTATTAGAGGTAAGCCAACCAGGGGACGGACATTACCAAAACTAAAACTAAAAACTAACTTAACTAATTGGCTCAAACAAAACGCTTAAATGAGAAATTTTAAGTGAAACACTTTGAACAAAACAACCAACCAGGTGGGCAGCGGAAAACGCTTATCACTCCATGGCTGAAGGGGAGGGGGATCAGGGGGCTCATCTTCAGCAGCAGCTTCTTCCTCCCATAGTAGGGTGCATGTCAAGGCAGACAGTAAGGGCGTTGGGGCATCTGTGGCATGTGGTCCAATATCGCTAATAATTGGCATTTCATGTAAATTGCCAACTAGGTAAATGGCACTGATATATTTGTTAAAGCTTTTTCAGATTTAATGCAGGCATCTGTGAGTTTAATAAACGTCGTGATGCTAATTTGGGTAGTTTTATCTTTTGGGTTCCGTGCTATAGTTGCCACGTTCTGGATAGCATCGTTACCATTTTGTATAACTGTTTTACTGTGATTTTACTCTTTTGAGTAAGACTTTTAGGGATAACAGGAGGTGGAATTCTTCCTATTAGCATCGCCACTTATTTGGCGACAGCTTTACAAATGGGGCGACAATCTGGTGTTTCAGCTGCTTTGACTTCAAGCTGGTGATCACTGCAAAATGATTTGGCATTTGGCTATGAGGTATATAGTCGAGGGGGTATTTGGAGTCCCATTCTGCATTAATGAACCGCCTAATTCGCAGAGATGGTCCTTCATTGAGCTTACCTAATTCTTCAATTTCAGCCAATAACTCCCATGGGTTTTGGTTGAATTAAATTTGGGAATCAGCATACGGTTGAGGTTTGGTTGATTTGTTTGAGGAAGCATGGGATCAAACTTGGATCCAATCTGATTTTTGATTGGAGGAATCATTTGTGTAATTGGGGCGAGGTGGAGGCTGATTGGTGGCTGCAAGTGCAGCTGCAGCTTCCAGTTTTGGAGGAGGGGGAGGTAGGATTGTACCCCATACCAGAACTTGTATAGGGTGGGTGGCGGATTAGAGGTCAGCGGATGAGTTATCCAATCCGTCAGAAGTGGCTAAGGAGGGGCACTTGCATTTAGAGTGGTCCAACTCAAAACATGACAGACAGATCGTCCACCCGCACTTGATGCAGACCCAAAATGGATGGTCAGGTGCTAAAGGAATAATGGTGCAAGGGGTAATTGACACAGTGATTTTATTAAATTCAGGGCTGATTGTGGCATATGCCCAAGGCCCAGCGAGTCATGTGGTCCCATTTGGGACCACAAATTGTAAGATGGGGTTGGAGCCATATGCTGCCAAACTGTCAATAAGCGCCTGGTGGAGCACTTCATGGGGGAGGTGGGTGGGCAAACCAGCAAACTGGACCACCAAAGTGGTTTCCGCTGGGAGCCAGGTCCAAGTTGTGGGAGAGGGGTGCCCTGGAATACCAGGGGCACAGTTGCTGCAGTGGCAGTGTTGGCTTCACGGGTGAAGCTGAAGTTGAAATACCCCTTGTAGGGGTGGAAATCTATAAATCTGGTGAGTGTCATCACCACCTGTGCCATTTTTATAATGGCTTGGTCATGGTATGGGAATAGTTTCCCATATTTGACCCTTAGGCTGTAGTGCACGTTGCTTCGGAGGAGCACCAGGGGGCAGCAAGGTACCGCTTGGGTACAAGCAAGGTGGGCGTCAGAAACCTAGGGAGGAACAAATCATCCCATTGGTTTGGAATGACCGGGTGAACCAGTCCAAGTGCGTTTTCCTGCTAGACAGAGAACTGCGGGGGGAGTTTCGCCACTGCCCCACACTGAAGCAGATGGCAGAGAATCCAAGGACATTGGAGTTAAACTACAATGGCGAATTGGATTTACTTTATTAATTCATGTAAATTTGCTTAGAAAGTTACGCTGAGCAGAAAGAGAAGCTTCAGAGGGTTCTATTTTCCGTTAAATAATCTGGTCAAGAGGGGGGATATGTTGGAATTTCAGATGACCACATAATTCAACCTTTTAACTTATTAATAGATTAGATGATTAAGTTATAATCGTATAGGATTGGTAACAGCATCTGATTGATGGGATTATTGTCAGGCATCATCCATGATGATATTAGAGGTCGCCAACTGATGAGATTTTTGTCAGCAATCATCCCCAACAAAATCAAGCAATAATTTGATATGGGAGCAACACCCAATAGTCAAATTATAGGGAATCATTCAGAGTGGAATGAATGGGTAGTTGTCAGAAATAAACATGTTTGAACGTCGGAGATAGAGAGTAGAATTGTCATCAGCCACAAAAATTGGTTTTGAGTCCCTAATACCAATTGTTTGGTCACCAAACACCTGACAATTACGCTGCCTAAAAAACTCAAGGCAAAGGTACCCAACGCGATTTGGTGCCTAATACTTGAGGGTCAAACCAGTATAGGAGCACAAGTAATTCCAAGCGGACAGCTGAAAAGTTATTTGCCAATTCTAACTATAAAAACCCCAAATTATTCCCTAATAAAAGCAGATACAAACCTGATAACTTGGTTGATTTTAACATCAGTTGGTTAAACATAACTCTTAAGAGAAGAGTGCAAGGATCAGATATCCTTAAGTTATTTATCGAAGTCTCTGCCTGGCTCTGTGAGAAGGGAATAGGGAAAGTGTCCCTATCAGTATCAAAATATCTTCAAGAAGAAGAAGCACTTGTCTGGCGTTGAACAATACACTAACGTGGCTTTTGGGCATTCAAGTTTAATAATCTTCATACTTTTATTGCCCCAGTTAATCAAATTCAATAAAATTAATGCAAGGATCCACAAATCTGTGCAGTTGAAATTTAGGGCCAGAAGCGAGCAAACAACTAAGCCCTAGATTTTAACAATGGCTACCGCAGTTTTTTCTCATAGATAACGGAACCAATTTTATTCAAATATCCTGCCCAAAGTAAATAAACTAATGGCAATCCGCAGGGTCTTGACTACACCCTACCACCTTGAATCTAATGGAATGGTGTAACAGGTCAATGGAACATTGGTAAACTTTCTCTGTAAGTTTTTAAAGGATTGCCCTCTGAATGGAATAGCTCTTATCTACTGCCATCTTTGCGTATAAGATCAACTACCACTCGTCAACTGGCAGGAGTCCTTTTTTAATTGCTCTATGGTAGACATCCAGCTTTTCCCGCTCTGCTTTACTCCTATGCGGAAATACTGGTGGTGTAAAACCGCATCGTTATCTGACCAATTTACTAGACGCGCTGATAAAACTACAAACAGAAGTTTATTCTACCAGTTTAGCAAAGAATATTCATAATCAGGTGGCTGACCAAAGTAGATGTAGCGGAATCCCACAGTTTTTTGTAGGAGATCATGTCTTGTTCCACAACCAACACGGATTTGAAAGGAAGAACAAGCTCGCTAACATTTGGACCAGAATGTTTGAAATAATCAAGAAGATTTTTATTGATACATTCACCATTAAGGAACCCATGGGTGGTTGGAATATCAACTGAGTTAATGCAAAGTTCCTCCAAGCATACAAGCTATAGGAGCTTACCGTCCAGTCAAGGGGGTAATGTTGAGAAGTTAATATGACTGGATGATAAGCTAAATATCCAGCAGATCATATTATATTAGTCAAAGTGAGCCTTAAGATTGAGTGGAAGAATATGTTGATGTAAAGTGAATCAATCAAAGTACTGATAGTTCAGCAATTCAAGGGAATTCTGCCAAAGCCTCGAGATGGAACAAAACCCCCTAAAATGTAGCAAATAGGAAATAACTAAGATGAAGGGTTAAAATTACCTAGGAATACTGAGGATAAGAGTTGAGTGGGAGAATGAGAGAAGGAGGTTTTTTAAGTTGAGAGAAGGAGAAAGTTAGCAGAGATAGTCTGCGTTTATATATAATAAAAGTGTCAATTAGGGTGATAGCTCCATATTTTACATTTTTATTATTCATAAAGGATTGGCGATCTTCATATTGTCCGTCTGTTGCTCAGTGGTGATTAACCTATGCAACCAGCGTAGAGGATCAAAGCAATACCGTCATAAAGTTAACAACTCCCCTGAACCCCCTTCAGGACAATAAGAGGGGATTTCTTTCCCTCAGGAAGTTGCATCAAATTCAAGCTGGTGCTTGGGCAGATTTCCAGGTCAGTTGGCCTATTCTGCCAAGGGTTTGGAGGAGCTGATGAGCTAAAGTCTAAGGTTTAAGCTGGAGTTTTGGAGTAGAAGGATTACTCCGGTTAAAAGGTTTTTATTGAGAATCAAGCAGAGGTTTTTATATGCCATTGACAGTCTTTGCCATTAGTAAGACACTTTTTCTACTAGCTTGGTTATGTAATTATTCAACAACTATATAATTATATAGGCTTTTATAGAATAAAAGTACTGAAAACTAAATCTAGTCTATTTTTACCTTTGAGTTTTTATGTTCCCATTAGGACACCCAGTTCAGGAAACTTTGTTGGATGAAACCCATGATACTGCCCCCTGTTGCACTGGGGCTGTGCGAACCTAAGCACCACAGATGTGGGGCCAACTGTGGGTGGGTTGGTTCGCACCACCCCAAAATTAACGTATTTCTTACTGTATGGTATACCAGTTAGCAAAGGCTACCCAGCCAGTGTGGAGTTATGCCTCCCATTCCTTACTGCGAGTAATGAGACCAGACTGAACCTAAGTTGGATTTAAGTGAGGAAACAAGATTGCCATAGCTTTCCACAGCTATTTCTAGCTGTTGCATGACTATGGCCAAGGAGCTTGTCACCTGAATTCCTTCAGTGGGGAAGCAACGCTGGTTTCTGGCAAGCCATAGGCTATACATCACCTCCCCCATATCATGCACTAAAATTTAAACCCCTCCTTGTCTTCAAGAAGACTCAGAGGATCAAATGCATTCAGGATCTCTGGCCATGCGAGATGACCAGAGGATAAATCACACCCTGGTTGATATAATTCATACCATAGGAGAACACTTCTCCACTCAGCATCTGCTGCCGGACACACCGTGAAGATGTGTTTTGCCATCTTCTCCCTCCAAATACTTTACAGGGATACAGAAGGTCATCCTCCTTATGCTTACTCCACTTATGTAGAGTCACCCCAGTGACCAAAATGTTGCTGCGGAGTTGGAAGAGAAAGTTCTGAACCATTATAGACCAGCATCCTCTAGCCCTCCTCCCCCACAGGTCCATCAGGCCATGTCGCTTTTTGCAAGTGATCTGGGACAAGAACGTCAAGCATAGCTCGATGTCTTGTAGCTTTCTGGAACCTGGCGGGTGTGAACTCTGAGAGAAAGACACCATTACCATCTCCCATTTTTAGCCAGTCCCAAAGGATAAAGAGGCTTTCACATCTGGGGTACCTCCAGCCTTCTCTTACTTGGGGGATCACCTGCCAATCCTGCCCTCCATGACCTTCTTAACAGGCTTCCCCAGCCTCCGATGCAGCCAGAGAAAAATTTCTTCCTTCCAGCAAGAAGGCAGTTCATTTGCTTCATAACATCTCATGCCTTACTTACCAGCACCTTGAAGTTACTGGCAACATTATTAGCTGCTTTCATCCTAAGCACTTTTCGACCATCACCATCAAAGAGGTCCCCCCCAGTGAACTGCCCCAATAAAGTGCTTGAAGGTCTTGCGCAGACGAGGTTCCATCTCCAGTCCCTGAGCTCCTTCCCAAAGGAAAATTGCCCTGATCCTTTCGATTGTCCAATCTCCATCCTCCAATCTACCCTTGCTACCTTCCCAAGCTCTAAAGTAATCCTTCCAGTGGCCTGGTAGGTTTTCTGCGCTTGGAATGGCCCCTTGATTAATGCTCCAGATAACACCAAGGTCCTTGTTTTTTTGTTTTTGCAAGCCTTAGAAAGGTAGTCATCCACTATTGGAGACCAAAAAATGAACTTTCCTTCCATGGTGAACCATGCTATCCACTTCAACTGAAGTGCTTTGATCATACTATCAACGTTAAGCATACTGATGCACAACTTCTTTACCTCCTGACACAAAATAGAATAAATGGTTTTCAATGATAGACCCTGCCAGATGAACTGGATTACTGAACTCTGTATTCTTTTTATGAAAGATGCCAGTCGTGGAACAAATCTGGAATTGTACCATAATCTGTAAAGTATGAAAATGTTTGTGACAATGGCCCTGACCCAATATATTAAATTGAGCCATTGCCACTTATAAGCGCTTTCAAGGTCTGCTTCAAGTTTGAGCCATATTTCATGTGGTGACGCCCACCCTTGGATGGGACACCCAAGGTACAGAAACCCCCCTGTTGCCATCCAGGTTATCAAGCTCTTTGGTGCTACATCCAACGTGACTGTTCTTCCAATGGGCCAAGCCCTGGATTTTGGAAGATTGACTATAGCATTGCTTGCGTTTTGGAACATCTTCATTATACTAATTACCACCTTCTCCTCCTCTGACAAAACAAAATTCCCTGTATCATCTTCAAACATCGAGTGGGAATACTCCTTTCCGTTAATGGGAAGTTTCTTCCGGTCTGACTTCCTTAGAGCCATTAAAAGGGTCTCTATTGCAAGAACAAACAGTAAGGAGATAGAGGGTCTCCCTGAAGCATGCCCCTTACACACCTTAAACGGGTGAAAGAGTACCCCATTGATATTGACAACCAATGAGGCTTCCCATGAATTGCATTAAGCTGTCTCAACAAGAGCCCTTTGATTTCAACTCTACTCAACACTTTTTAAAGAAACTCATGAATCATCCGATCATATGCCTTCTCTTGATCAAGGAACAGTAGCCACCCCCTATGAGCATACTGTTTACTTGCCCATTCCTTTATCAGGTGAAGCAGCATCTAATTATCAGTAATTGAGCATCCTGTGATAAACCCATTATGCTCTTTCCCAGCAACGTCCGCCACAACCCCCTTTAGTCAATTGGTTAGGATTTTCATTAAGATCTTATAATCAACGTTAAGCAGAGTCAAAGGCCAATAGTTCCATATGAGGGAGGGTTCGCCCTTCTTATACAACATCACCACCACGCCTTTCAAAAATGCTGGTTTAATTGCACTAGAGACTAGAAGTTTAATGTAGAGCTCAGCAATCATAGAAGACATTTCTTCCTGAAACAACTTGTAGAGCTTAAAGTTCAACCCATTCTCCCCAGGAGCTATACCATTCTTTCTATTGCAGATAGCATTTGACACCTCTGACTTGAGGATATTGCTACATAGTTGCTGCTGAGTATTTTTTGGCAGTACCCCCAGTTCACTTGTGAGTACTTTGGTTGCCTCTGGGTCATTCTCTGAGGGGCCATAAAAATCGCCAAAGTAGGACTTTGTCACTTAATCAATGAGAGCTGCAATTCTCACTTCAACTCCTTCATCAAAAAGTTACAAGATCCTTGCTGAGGGTCTGAAAGCCCCTACTGCCTTACGGAGTAAAGCCACATTTCTGTTAGAGTCTTCATCCCACTTATATTTCCTTTGTTTGAGGCGATCCACCATGAAGTCTCACATTGATTCAGCATACAATTCAGCCTTTGCCGTGTAGGCAGATGTTTCCATGACCGCAGCCTGCCTGCAGGTAACCTTAAAGCTCCTCTTCAAGGTTTCATACCTCAAACGCATGGCCCCTAGCTGTCTCCCAAAGATTTGACATGCCATCTTGAGATCAGCCTTCATCTGCAACCATTTTACTGGAGCATCTGGCTTCTCAACAATCTAGCTTCTCCATTATATCAATTTCTTCCTCATTATCTCCCTAAAGTGGATACCACCTCAGGAGTTCAGGGTTCAGTCTAATGATCCCTTTCCCTGAAGAAGCAACCTGAGGGTCAATGATCTGCAGTTCTAGGGGTCTGTGTCCAAAGCACCTGGATTATGATTCCAAAGGATCAACTTGCAGCGGCTCAGGAAAGGCTGAGGCACCAACACAAGGCCAATACTGGAAAAATGATCTCTTGAATGTGATTCTACTCAGTCTCCCCCTCCTCACTATGACATGCTCTCCACACATCCAGTAGGCCAAGGGCGATCATTAAACTGGCCAGTTCATGTGCTCCAGGATCAGAACTCCAGTTGCCTGAAGCCCCAAAATTTGTCATCCCTAAAGCAGACGCAAATCATGTCTTCCCCCAGCACTACCAACCTCCTGATGCCTTCCTCCTGGATCCTCAGGCCGACCTTTGAAAGAATGCCTTCCTTTCAGACCCAGAATTGGGCGCATATAAGCTGATAAACCAAATTGATTTCTCTCTGAACAATGACATTACTGCCACTGCCCTTCCTGGAACCAATACCCATTTGTCCAACACCTTAACCTAGTTCGCCCACCAGACCAAGATACCTCCTTTAGTTTCTACCCCTCCCCTAAAGGCGTGTATGAGTATGGTTGTTCCAACAAGTGAGAGTATAATGATTGTTTTATAGGGAATTGGTAAACCCAATCCTCTTCCACCCCAGGTGTTAAGTCTCAGAGTTTGGGCTCAATTCTGCCGAGTTGGTTTTTCACAGGGTATGAGCCACTGAGCCACCAAATCAGATGATATGAGGCTCGCCAACTTATTACTAAAACTCAATAAAATATGTATGGAGCTATCGCCCCTTATTTCGACCTTTATTTTAATATAACTTTCAGACTTATCTGCGCTCCTCTTTTTCCTCATAAAAAGACTATCTCCTTTAATC